>AWOL01S0089285.1:8319-22656 GCA_000715115.1 Nicotiana otophora | reverse complement strand
TCCTAGATCCACTAGAACACGCTTAATTTTAAAATCTAACACATTTAAAGAGATTACCAGTGCATCGTTGTGTGGTAACAACAATCCGTCTGCGTCTCCGTGAAAGTGATATCATCCTCCTGGAGTCTTTTGTTGTGAGTTATCGATACTTTAGTCTTCTTTGCCGCCGAAAAGGTGACCCCGTTAATCTCGTTCCCCCCAAAGATCATGTTGATCGTCTGGCGTGGGGTTTCTTCTCCTGCTTTCGAGGATTCCGTGTTGTCTCTATTGCGACCATAATTGTTCTTAGCTCGATCACTCAAGAATTATCGAAGATTACCATTCTTCAATAGCGTTGCCACCTTCTCCCAAAGATGTCAGCAATCCCATGTCCGGTGACCATTCGTCTCATGGTATTCACACCATAAATTGGGATCCCTCTGGCTGGTATCAGACCTCATAGGTCTCGAGAATCATGCTTTTTATTGTTCCTCATGGCTGACACCAGTTCCACTATTCTGACGTTGAAGTTATATTCTGATAACCTGGGGTAAGAAAGATCTCGAGACCCCGACATTTCTTTATCTTGAAGTGATCTATTATTTAGTCCACGATCAGTCCCTCTGTCAAGGGTGAACTTGTTTGCTACTCGAAAATTTCTTCCACGGCCTTCGGTACGCTTGCAGGGCAAAAACTGCCCCCTCGAAGTCCGTCTATATGCATCGTAGTTATCCTTTGATTTTTCTCTGTTCTTCTCCCGTTCTTTGGCTGATGATGTTGAACCAACCTGGTCATCTTCGATCCTTATCTTTGACTTGTACCGGTTGTGAGCATCTGCCCAGGTTGTTGCTTGAAACTCAAGCACGCTCTCCTTCAGCTTACGAGAAGCGTCTGAACATTTCAGATTCAATCCTTTGGTGAATGCTTCAGCTGCCCATTCATCCGGGACGACCGGGAGCAACATTCTTTCTTACCGAAATCGGGTACCAAATTTTCATAATAATTCAGATTCTCCTTGTGCGATTCTGAATATTTCGGCCTTTCGAGCTTGCACCTTTCTAGCCTAGGCATGAGCTTTAATGAAAGAATCCACGAGCATCTCAAAGGAATCTATGAAATGCTCGGGCAATAATGAATACCACGTTAGGGCTCCCCTTATGAGAGTTTCGCCAAATTTCTTTAGGAACACAAATTCAATTTCGTGAGAAGCTAGATTATTTCCTTTCACCGCCATTGTGTAGGTAGTAATATGTTCCTATGGGTCTGAAGTTCTATCATACTTTGGAACTTCAGGCATTTTGAAATGTTTCGGGATTAATTCTGGTGTCGCACTTGGCTTGTATGGTAATTGAACATACTTCTTCGAGTTCGGGCCTTTCAATACTGGTGGTGCCCCCGAGATTTGATCCATGTGGGCGTTTACTTCCCTCATGAACCGTAAATGCTCATATTTGAATGAATCGTTCTCGTTGTTAAGACCTGATCTGCTCCCTCCAGCCCCGTCGGAGCCAACTTTACCCCTGGGAGTGTTGTTGTCGACTCTCTGCGTTGTTTGGTCTGCGGGAACAACAGGAGGAATTGGATCTCGTCTGTTTTCATTTATTCGAGACCCCTGATAGTGCCTGCTTCAATTATGTCATAATTTGATCATGCCGCGTGAGATGGCTGTCACGGCCTAAACTGATGGGTCGCGACGGGCACCCGGTGCCTTACTCAACCGAGTACCAACGTTACGTATCCTTCTTATCGTACTGTCATTAGAAAATGGGCCAAACGGGCCGTCATGGGCTAACCAGAATAAACATAAGAGAATACTCAATATAAGACGACCCAATCTGATATAAAAACTTATACATTTGACATACGAGCCTATAAGGCCACAATGAGCACTCGTATACTGAACATAGGCTGATAAGGCCATACAATCTTTCATATATATGACATTTGTCTACAAGCCTCTAAGAATACATAATTGTCATAAAGGTCGGGACAGATCCTCGCCATACCAATCAATACATACCTTAATCATTTTGACCAAATAGCGATTCCGGAGCAATTGGAGCGCACCAACACCTTCCGCTGAGCTGATATCCTACTTGGAGGACTCTCGACCTGGCTATCGGGACCTGCGGNAGCGAGTTACCTCTTCTTTGACAAATTTATTCCTGGCCTCGGCAATAGGGCACTTCTTCTGTCATATCGGTGGTACGTTGGGATCCGAACTCAGCTTATGCACGGCTATTTCCGTCAGTATACCTGTCATATCCTTGTGTGACCATGCAAAACAATCAACGTTAATTTTAAGAAATTCAATAAAACCAGACCTGAGCTCGGGGTGCAGTCCTGTCCCCAAGCAAACTTTTCTTTTTAATAATTCTTCGAACAATGTCACTTGCTATAGTTCCTTTGCTGTGGATTTTGTTGCATCTATCTCTTCCGGAACTTGGAAATATCTCGGCCCCTGATATTGTTCTAACAATTTTGCCCCTGGAATAACCTCTTCTAACTCGGGAGTAGGCACCGGTTCCTATAATTGCTATGCCGTGTGCTCCTTCCCTTTGCTACTGGAAACGGATATTGCATTCATCTCCCTCGCTGCTGGTTGGTCACCTTTTATCTACTTGATTTCTTCGGGCATTGGAAACTTCAGCAATTGGTGATACATCGAAGGTACAACTTTCATTTCGAGTAACCATAGCCTTCCTAAGACGATGTTGTATCCCATATCACCATCCACTACTTCGAAGAGAGTTGTTTTCATTACTCCTTCAGTGTTCGTGAGCAGCAAGATCTCTCCCTGGGTCGTCACGCTCGCAAGGTTGAATCCAACGAGGAGTTTTGTTGCCTGAATAATTCTTCCGGTGAATCTAGCTTGTTCCAATACTCTCCATTGTATGATATTAGCCGAACTTCCTAGATCCACTAGAACACGCTTAATTTTAAAATCTAACACATTTAAAGAGATTACCAGTGCATCGTTGTGTGGTAACAACAATCCGTCTGCGTCTCCGTGAAAGTGATATCATCCTCCTGGAGTCTTTTGTTGTGAGTTATCGATACTTTAGTCTTCTTTGCCGCCGAAAAGGTGACCCCGTTAATCTCGTTCCCCCCAAAGATCATGTTGATCGTCTGGCGTGGGGTTTCTTCTCCTGCTTTCGAGGATTCCGTGTTGTCTCTATTGCGACCATAATTGTTCTTAGCTCGATCACTCAAGAATTATCGAAGATTACCATTCTTCAATAGCGTTGCCACCTTCTCCCAAAGATGTCAGCAATCCCATGTCCGGTGACCATTCGTCTCATGGTATTCACACCATAAATTGGGATCCCTCTGGCTGGTATCAGACCTCATAGGTCTCGAGAATCATGCTTTTTATTGTTCCTCATGGCTGACACCAGTTCCACTATTCTGACGTTGAAGTTATATTCTGATAACCTGGGGTAAGAAAGATCTCGAGACCCCGACATTTCTTTATCTTGAAGTGATCTATTATTTAGTCCACGATCAGTCCCTCTGTCAAGGGTGAACTTGTTTGCTACTCGAAAATTTCTTCCACGGCCTTCGGTACGCTTGCAGGGCAAAACCTGCCCCCTCGAAGTCCGTCTATATGCATCGTAGTTATCCTTTGATTTTTCTCTGTTCTTCTCCCGTTCTTTGGCTGATGATGTTGAACCAACCTGGTCATCTTCGATCCTTATCTTTGACTTGTACCGGTTGTGAGCATCTGCCCAGGTTATTGCTTGAAACTCAAGCACGCTCTCCTTCAGCTTACGAGAAGCGTCTGAACTTTTCAGATTCAATCCTTTGGTGAATGCTTCAGCTGCCCATTCATCCGGGACGACCGGGAGCAACATTCTTTTTTACCGAAATCGGGTACCAAATTCTCATAATAATTCAGATTCTCCTTGTGCGATTCTGAATATTTCGGCCTTTCGAGCTTGCACCTTTCTAGCCTAGGCATGAGCTTTAATGAAAGAATCCACGAGCATCTCAAAGGAATCTATGAAATGCTCGGGCAATAATGAATACCACGTTAGGGCTCCCCTCATGAGAGTTTCGCCAAATTTCTTTAGGAACACAAATTCAATTTCGTGAGAAGCTAGATTATTTCCTTTCACCGCCATTGTGTAGGTAGTAATATGTTCCTATGGGTCTGAAGTTCCATCATACTTTGGAACTTCAGGCATTTTGAAATGTTTCGGGATTAATTCTGGTGTCGCACTTGGCTTGTATGGTAATTGAACATACTTCTTCGAGTTCGGGCCTTTCAATACTGGTGGTGCCCCCGAGATTTGATCCATGTGGGCGTTTACTTCCCTTATGAACCGTAAATGCTCATCTTTGAAGGAATCGTTCTCGTTGTTAAGACCTGATCTGCTCCCTCCAGCCCCGTGGGAGCCAACTTTACCCCTGGGAGTGTTGTTGTCGACTCTCTGCGTTGTTTGGTTTGCGGGGACAACAGGAGGAATTGGATCTCGTCTGTTTTCATTTGTTCGAGACCCCTGATAGTGCCTGCTTCAATTATGTCATAACTTGATCATGCCGCGTGAGATGGCTGTCACGGCCTAAACTGATGGGTCGCGACGGGCACCCGGTGCCTTACTCAACCGAGTACCAACGTTACGTATCCTTCTTATCGTACTGTCATTAGAAAATGGGCCAAACGGGCCGTCATGGGCTAACCAGAATAAACATAAGAGAATACTCAATATAAGACGACCCAATCTGATATAAAAACTTATACATTTGACATACGAGCCTATAAGGCCACAATGAGCACTCGTATACTGAACATAGGCTGACAAGGCCATACAATCTTTCATATATATGACATTTGTCTACAAGCCTCTAAGAATACATAATTGTCATAAAGGTCGGGATAGATCCTCGCCATACCAATCAATACATACCTTAATCATTTTGACCAAATAGCGATTCCGGAGCAATTAGAGCGCACCAACACCTTCCACTAAGCTGATATCCTACTTGGAGGACTCTCGACCTGGCTATCGGGACCTGCGTGCATAAAGCGCAGCGTCCCCAGGCAAAAGGGACGTCAGTATAAATAATGTATCGAGTACGTAAGGAATGAAAATCAGTAAACAATAGACATGAGAGAAACATGGAGTAAAAGACTCAACATGTAAGTCTGAATAACTCTGTGAATCATTAATATTTACAATGCCATGCATATGCGTATAAATGGCATACCATGCATAGGTATATGCGTACATAATATCATCAAGCCTCTGAAGGCATCCCATCATATCATCTTTGCCACTGTGGGCAAATCATCAATGTATACTAGCCGATCAGGTGGTGGTGCGTATATAATGCCGTAACCTTTTTCCATATCCCATATACATATAATATACGTATATATAACGTCATGTGGTCATGGGTCAATGTACATATATAAATGAATGAAATGCATATGAAATACGTCAATAAAATTTCTCGGAACGTCATAGGACTATTATGCCTTTGATTAATGTCATAAAATAAACTTATCAACTTACGTATTTTTTAAGACCCATGAACATATGATAGAATAATAAGACACATGGAGAATCAAGAATATAGACACCCCTAGTATTTCTATGAATAAAGTCATTTATGAAAGTTGTGTATTTTGCTCGTTTCATTTGTATCATTTGGATCATGCCAAAAGAAAAAAAAGGGATAGCCTTAACATACACGAGCCGATTCTCTTGACAATCTCTCTAACACACTTCAATTGCGACAACACGTAACGGCAGATCGAAGTAGGAAAAAATTCGTATGATATTCTTGAGAAAGATTGTACAATGCTTTCTTAGAATTTCACCTCACGCATAATTGGGTCTTGTATGAATTTCGTTGAAGCAATTTCACGTTGCCATCACTTANTTGCTCGTTTCATTTGTATCATTTGGATCATGCCAAAAGAAAAAAAAGGGATAGCCTTAACATAGACGAGCCGATTCTCTTGACAATCTCTCTAACACACTTCAATTGCGACAACACGTAACGGCAGATCGAAGTAGGAAAAAATTCGTATGATATTCTTGAGATGTACAATGCTTTCTTAGAATTTCACCTCACGCATAATTGGGTCTTGTATGAATTTCGTTGAAGCAATTTCACGTTGCCATCACTTGTAGGAGTTTGCTGGAGCACTTCACTTTGCTATGAATATTGAAATGTGTCTCTCTTTGAATCTTTAAGATGTCTTTTACCTTAGTGGGTGTGGGCCCCACCAAGGTGATGAGTTAGCCACAAAAAAATCTCCAATTGCCACCTATTGTAATGACTATAGTCATTACTTGGACTTTAAAATTAAGACCCCTTGGCTGCCACATTAGAAGATTAATCAACCTCATCCAAATATGCTTAATTAATTAGTTAATCTCCCATTAAAATTAATAATTATTCAATTATCCACATAATCAAGAATTATCTCAAGTTACTCAAAATACTACTCACTTTTAACACACTTTATACACCTTATAATCATGATCATGTGGTATCTTGTATGACACTAGTCCATAAATACGGAGTATTATAACTTGGACCATATTTTATCCCCAAATTGCCAAACTTCGACGAAACTCATTTTCTTCGATTTGCTTACCCTCTCACCTTAACGAATTTACTTATCACTTGTTTGAAATAGTGTAATACTTATAATCCCAAAGTAATCTCATTCCCGAACTTACGTCGATTAACTTATGACGAAACTTTAATGTAAGAAAATGCGGGATGTAATATCTCATTTCCGAGCTTTCATCAATTTACTTATGGCGTACTTTCACGTACGAAAATATGGGTGTAACAATGGCCTAGAATGATTGCATGTTGCTCTTGCAGGACCCTCACAGCATCCGCTACATGCTCTTCATCAGCATCATCGAGAGTAGTCTCCCGAACCCGTCGAGGGTACCGTCTGTCATGCACCGGCATGGCGTTATTCCCCTCATTGCAGGTGTCACTGATTGAGTTCTCGAAATGAGGTTGATCCCCTCGAATTTCAAGGTTGTGTGCATCGTTAACAGTGTTATCTGCCATTTTTCGTGATTTTTTTAAGACAAAATAATCAAAACACGTTAGTAAAAAAGGCAAGGATCAATTTAATTGCACGGCTGTCTAGGCCCCACGGTGGGCGCCAAACTGTTTACCCGTAAAACGATACAATTGAATTTATACGTGGTTTCTAGACAAGCGAACTAATTTGATCCTCAAATAATACAATAATCGAAGAAATATACAATACTTAGCATTAGAATGTAGGTGAAATAGCAAAGATGGTGATTCCGTGAACGCGATTTTCGGACACAACAATGATGAGATCATAAAGCAAGAAAGTAAAATTGTATGAAGCTTTGTATAGAATATAGTATATGTTTTCCCAGAAAATTCCTCCCTCTTTTACAATGGTCACTTCACTATTTATAGCTATGTCTAGGGAAAAAGGTCCTAGGATCGTGTCCTCCTTTAATGTCAATTATGAAGGTCATTGATGAAGATGTAACGGTGAACATAAATGCCAAATTCTCTGTAACGGACCGCCGCTCTTAATGCTGCAGAATATTTCTTAGTAAATGCTGTCGGGCGGAGAGCATTTAATACACCTTTATGAACGTTATCCTTTCCGATGACAAGCATAATGGCTATGTTCGGTCCTCAGCCATCCCATCTTGGATTTTACGTGTCCTTCTTTTAGTCACCCACGTGTCATATCATATTTATCCTATACAGTAATACNTTAGTCACCCACGTGTCATATCATATTTATCCTACACAGTAATATTTAAGTAACTCTGAGCCGGACTTTAATTTGTACTCTTTAATAGAGTAAATAATAAATAACTTATTATAACATATTAAATTATATATATTAGTAGTGTAAAAAGTTTATTACCACACTACCACTACATCTAACTTAGGTCCTTGCGTGGTCCAATGATGGCGATAGTCATATTCGGATGAAAGAAACGTTGAAATTTAAACTTATGCAAACCTTTAAACATGCCAAAAGAATAAAATATTTCAGCTGTCTATGTAAAGGTGAGTGCCTAAATGGACTCAACTGCCTCAGTCACACAACATATATGCTGTAAAATTTGGTACAAACATAGTGGTTTGCAAGACTAGACTTGCCAAATGTGTACGTTTTGTCAAAAAGGAGCGTCAATGATTGCAGAACTTATGTACGCATAATTTTGCACAATGATCCTAACTTGATGCACACATATAATATACACGCATATGAACAACAATCTTCTCCAATAGATCAGACCCTTAATTTCACTTAATTGGAGCAGAGTTTCTGCCTTTCACCGAATATAAAAAACCTAAGAGCTGCCTAATCTGCTAAGAGAGGGCTTTTCCTCTTGTCTCTCAAATTATAGGCATATATTTGTTGTGGTTTTATTTTTTAATTATTTCTTCAATTAACAAAATAATTATTGAAACCGATTTTATAACTAAGCAGTTACATATAAAAATAATAAAATTGATAATAAACAGTTGAGATGATAACGTAATATATGTGAGTTCACCTTTTAAATTATGAGAGAGTTAGAAATATTTTACAACTGTGGATTCTGATTATTCTTTGCTCCACTACCCAGTGAGCCACTGACTGGGCATCTTGGCCTGTATTCTCACGCTTACAGCAGTAGGTATATAACAGCTTTACTTTGATAGATAGATATCACTTTTGTCATATAAAATGGTCCAAAATCTGATCTCTAACACTACGGAATTATCGTACTGGGTCCGTCTCAGATGAGACAGGACCATGTGCGCCAAGACTTATCGTGACATGCATTTGTAAATTCTAATTTTTTGCTTGATTTAAGTCATGACTTCTGTTTTCAAATTTAACTATTTCCTGACATCAAATTTTAGCAGAATCTGTACCAAACTGGTTGGACATTTGAATAACGTGAACATGGAAGTCAAATCACTAGCTGTAAAATAACTACACGCGTGATTTAAGAACTCAATAATTTGCAATACATATACGGGAAGGCAAATATCTACAGGAAATAGCCTCTCTATTTATCAGGTATGAGGTAACGTCTGCGTACACACTACCCTTCTCAAACCCTACTTGTGTGATTTACACAGGGTTTTGTTTACCCATAAAACGTGCGTGGTTTATAGACAAGCGAATCGATTTGATCCCAAAAATAAATAAATAAAATAAAATACAAGACTTAACGTTGAAATCGAGATAAAATAGCAGACAACTTGGTTCCGAGAGCAAGGCTTCCAAAGGCAGCAATAGGAATATCGTTAGATAAAAAATAAAGTATTATTTAGCTTGGAATAATGCGTAGCTTCAATTTGTCATAATTTTCGTATCTTACAATGGCTGTTGAAGTCACAATTTATAGCTATACCTAGGGAATAAGGTCCTATGATCAAGCTCCTCTTAAATGACAATAATTGGGGCCATTGATGAGTATGTAACGACATGCTATGAATGCCAAAATTCTCTGTAATGGATGCGTATTTAATACTGAGGAATATTCTTCATTGAATGTCATCTGGTGGCAAATATTCGTTTGCCCTTGTTGATAATATTCCCTTCGGGGTTTACTCGGTCTTGGCTTCCACTCGCTTCGTCTTCCGTCTATCCCCGGTTCCATGTGTCACTTTGCCATTTGAGTATTTAATGTGAACCGATTTTACTCTATACAAATAGTCTATTGCTTTTCGGTGGCACATCTTTGTGTCGCCAGGAAGTTGGTGAAGATTCCTTTATTGGTGGAAAATTTTCTGAATCCTTCTGAAAAGTTTCAGACGCTTAATAAGACGCACATCTCTTCGCATTTAATACCCCAAACATGTGTTACTCCATGATTTAGCAATATTTTCGCCGATTCTCGAGGTAATCATGGCCACGATTTTAGCCGCCTATTCCTTTACTTATACGCCTTATTCTTCTTCTTTTTCACTTAACAGTTTTACAAATTCTCTCAACTTATTTGCAATCAGCTCTTTGCTGCTTTCATCTCTCTTTAATCTTCTTCAAAGAACTCTCATCATATTATGTCGATCATGGCTTCTTTTACTAACCCTTCCAAGAACTCCCGGTCATCTCTTCGGTGAAGGCTCGAAGAAGAGCAAAGACAACGATGAGCACTATCATTCCTAAACAACTCAATACAACCAAGGACTTCGAAAAGAAATTCCCTTCTTCAAGTTCTCGCACTTGGGCTATTGGAAAATACCCCTATTCTATTCACCCTTCCATCATTCCTGTTGTGAAGGAAGATTGTGATTGCCATGACCGGAACATCATTGCTCCCGAACTGGTGGAGTGAGTAACCTTCACTAAGAAGTGTTTCATGTATATTTACATATACCCATTCACTTTGGGTGCGTTTTCTTTGAGCGGGGGTCTTGACCCTGTGATTTTGGAGTTGTGCCAGCGATACCAAGTTTTTTTGGCACATGTGGGTCCTTCGGTATGGCGAACGGTGGCATGTCTACGGTGGCTGTGCCAGGAAACAAAGGAAGACCTCACCCTGACTCATATTATGAACCTTTACTCCCCCAAGATTTTTCGTGGGGGGGGGGGGGTAATAAATTTCAACAAACGCGACCACCATGCCTTGCTTACCAGCATTGATGACGACAACGACTGTGGGTGGATGGAGAGGTTTGTCGTTATTGTCACTAAGGATATTATCCTGGCTACAACTCCATCCTTCCCCGAGTCCGGGACTCGTACACGTAAGTTCAAAATCTATCTCTTTTTCTGAAAAAAGGCTGCTTCATGTCGTTGTCGATCCTTTTCTTTTCATAATTTCAGCAATTTGGTGGACACCACAGGAGTTGAAGGCTTGGATCGGTGGGTTCAGATGATTCTGGATAACACCATGCATGAAACCCACCGGTGGAAAGAGTTGGCCTCTAAATACGGATGGAGGGCCAAAAATCATGGTAAGTTGTGTTGCAAAACCGATTCTGCCTTCGTTTCATCTTTGTACATAAGAAAACTAGTTAACTTCATCTTTTTGTTGGATTCAGGTCTCCCGCAGGGCTCTGTTACCACCCATGAGGAGGACATTTTAGTTGATTCTATAGAGGATGCGAGGCTGTTGCAGGAGGCTCTTACCCGAACAGGCGCCATCGGACCTGCTTCCTCTCAGAGTCCCCGGTCGGAGAAAGTGAAACCAAAAAGGCGACGTTCTTCCTTGGCGAGGGCAAGAATAAAAAAGTGAAGAAAACTGTACCCGAGCCTGTCATGGCCACTGTCGCGCCCCGTTTTCTCGCGAAAGGCGGGCTTCGACGTGTGATAACTCTTTTAAATGAGGTATTAAAAGAGAAGAGTCTTCACCTAATGATTTTTAATGTACGTTAGGGAACCTATTTGCAAATAACTCTGTTTGATTAGTCTACGTCACCAAAGATCGGGTAAGGGCTCAAATTACCTCAAAGAGAAGGTGTTAGGTACTCTTCGAGGTCCACAATTGTGGGTCCCGACCGAAATTTAAACTATGTGGATTAGATGATTAGGCTAGGTGATCAAACAAGCGAGGAAAGGTATAAAAGTTGAAGACTTTATTATAACACATAAGAATAGATGATCAGTACAAATATTAAAGGTTACAAAGGGTACAACAGTGTTATCCTACGTTAAATAACTAAGTGTGAATAACAAGTATATAAAGAAAAACAAAAGGGAGAGGGTCCTAAGTTTTTTAGCCCAAAGGATCACCCTGTGCAACATAAATAACACTTTGTAACTCCCTTAAGGTAGGGGTTGCTCATATTATTCAACGGGCACAGACTATCATCTCTTTCTACCCGGTTACTATGTTGAAGTTGTTACTTAAGGCGTTCTAGTCCAATTTTAAACCGTATCCTATGTGTGCGCTACCCGTACCATACCTATGGTACAGGAGGCCTTGGACCTATTATGAGGTGGTTCTAAACTCAACTTATGTTACTCAAAATGAGAAAGTTAGACAAAATTAAAAACATATAGGACTTCATGTAAAGATAATTAAAGGCCTACGTTAGCCTCCCCACATAGACAACAAATGCATGCGGTAGAATAGGCAGTGCGGGGGTTCAGAATTAAGACTTAGAGTCCTATAGGTATGGTTTCTAGGTGATTCTAAATTCCAGCATCGTATGTGCAATGTTATTGCTCTCAACGGCTTAGGCAAGGAGGCAGTAAACTGTTTGTAAACTCAGAATTATTAGCGCTGATTTTATAGGCAAATGACAATATCTTATAGGCATGGTTTCTAACAGTGAAATTGATTTTATATATTTTTATCCTTATAGGCATGTCGTCTAAGTGTGGTAATGCGACGAAGTAAGAAAGTAGTTGATTAAGATCCTATAGGCATAATATCTAAAAGAGCAGCGTAACAGGAGCAATTGATTAATTGATTAGTTGGGGTCCTATAGGCATGGTATCTACATTGACAAAGCATATGTCGTCACATCCTATAAGCACGTTGTCTAGGTGCATAGTAGTAACATAGAAACAAGCGGGGCAAACACTTTGGATTAATATGCTTGAACAGTATACGAGTGAGGTATGTGTAATCCTTATAGGCATGATTTCTATTAGTATGAAACATACTAAATGAAATAACATATAAGTCATGCTGAACGAGATAGCAAACAGAAAACGTAGACCCTATAGGCATATTTTCTACCCTTTTATGCAAATATTAGAATACCCCAACCCCCATTTTTATTAATCTCCCTATTGTTCGTTATTACAAGTTATTACAGCCCAAATAGAATAATGTAAACCAAATATGAATAGTTACAGAAGGAGACAACTATAGGCCCAATGATAGGGCTAATGCAAAATAACCCAGTGCTTTTCTGGGCCTTCGACAACTCCCTTTCATACGACCAGTAGACCCAAATCCCCAGCTCATAAGACCAGTATAGTAAGTCTGAATCTAACCGCCAAATCCAACAACATATATAACTAAATACCAGGCCTAAACGAATGACATACATCCCTATTAGATGTTAAAATCAACCACACAAGCAACAAACTATGCATTGAATTAATTAAACAGAGCAGGAAGTTCACACACTTAGCTCTTAGGACTGTAGTACTAATTCTCTCTAAGACATATAGACAAATCATATGACATAAGACAAGTCCATGCTTACATTTTAGGGGACATGATGGATCATGGATAAAAGACTCTTTCAAATGTAGTTCAAGCAATAACATGGTCAAAAACAACTTTGAAACAGGGGATCTAATCATGAAAGCTAAGGGAGCAATAGAGAACAACCTCAATATAGTAAGTTTAACATAAAGACTAACAATATAGGTTCATGGTCGAGCAATTACTTAACAAAAGAAAGTTATCATGTTGATCATTAATCACAGTACAAGAGACAATATCAAACTTCAACAGTAGGAGAAGCAAACATCAATTCTAATACTATTTGTCATATGTGGTGAAAAAAGGCCAGCTTTAAGATTTATTCCTAAGGTCTTAACTAGTACTAAGGAATGCAGGACTGAGCAAGTCAGCAAACGCACAAAAGAATCACAAATGCATAATAACAGGTCCTCATGAACAGCAGGACCAGAAGAGTAACAAGTTAAGCATGGACTAAATTACTTCCTAAGCATGAGTTTGGTTGACATAACAACCCAGGACATGGAAGGAAAGCAAATTCAGGATTGACAACAAACATCAGCATAACATAGCAAGCTAAACAAGTTTAGTAGAGCCAAAATTCTCAATAGGCAAACACACATTAAGAACTAGATTATCACATAAAGGCTGGATATTGCCTTTCACCTTATAGACTATAAGTATATTTAAACAACACAGGATTGAACTAAGCATGGAACACACGGTAAAACTCACAATTGGCTGACATCACTGTTAAGAATTGGTCGCAGTAGAGTATCAGATACATTAAAACACATGAGTTGGTCTATCATAAGGATGCAGAACAAAGTAGGGGATAAACTCAGAGAGAGTAGAATGTAATAAGCATTCAAACACACACATTAGGGTAAACATACTTAAGAGAGTCAAAACTCATTCATACTAAACACATGCAATAGACAAATATCAGAGTTGGGAATTGTAGGCAAGTTCAAATGCTAGAAAAAAAGTTCAGAGTCACAAAACAACTTCAGAGCCAATAAGGTTGCAAACATAGACGGCATAGGAACATATTGATTCACAAAAGCCTCAATAGTATGAATATACTGAATATGAACACAAACGAAAGAGGATGAACTACTAAGGTCAAAGAACATACAACTATCAATTGACAAACAAATAAACAGATAGAACAATCTCAGCGGTACTTCAAATGTCAATAGAGAGCAGCGGAACCCAAAATAATCTTAGT
>AWOL01S0089254.1:0-15439 GCA_000715115.1 Nicotiana otophora | reverse complement strand
AAATCACAACTTTAAATTCATTAGTAATGAAGGCTTTAAACACAATCGATTTCTTTCCAATAAATAGAGTAAAATGATTGGCAATCGAAGTACAAGTTAAAATATTACACAATTTTCACTCACGAATATGTAAGAATGCAAAACACATTGAAAATTACTTACAAATCATAGCATTAGCTAAAACAACCACATATGGGCATCACTTGAGTTCATAAACTTTTAGCCGGTTATATTGTCGAAGTCAATTTTGGAATAGTTGAGTCAAAGCTCATTTCATAATCTTTCTCAGATTATTTCATTTCATTGGCACCATTGGTCACAAATATAACTTCACTACTGGCACGGTGGCCACACTTTATATTCCCAATTTACTGATTTCACTTCCAACCATCTTTATAGGTTATCAACTATAAGACATTCCCAATCAAGACTTTAAGTACACACATGATCAAATAAGAGTCTTAAGAATATTGAGATTTTCTCACACAATTTGGCATACTATCTTTCATTTGAAATACGATTCAAGCCACCATATTTTAATACGCAACCCATACTTTGAAACTCACGGAAACACTATGGAATTCAATTCCAAGAGAGAAAGTTTAGCCAACATACCTCAATTGAGCTTTCCTTAAATTACTACAACGTCCCGAAAATTCTACCAATCCCAATCTATTTGAGACATAACAAAATTAAACCATAATTAAGAAGATATTCATGGTCTCAGCTCATTTGAGCATTTTATCAAACACTAAGTGTGGATTAAGGTTCAAGGTCCTTTTATGGAGGATTCCATCATCCCACAACCCAATCTTTACCATTTCTAGCTCAACAATCTTTCTATACCCCTTGATAATACATGCATGTAAAATAAACAACCCTCTTGCCCTGAAATTATCCTGCTTATTACCCATTTCTAGACAAAATTCGAATTTGAGGGTTAGGGTATAGAATCTTACCTCTAGGATGAATACCTGGTGAGTTTCCCTCCTTAATCTTTCAAAACTTGAGTAAGAATTGAAGAATCAATTATTGAGGAACACATCCTCACTATAGGGCACTCTCTCTCACTCTAAAATATAAGATTATACCTCAAAAATGACCCAAAAAGTATATTTAACGGAATAGGGTCGGGTTTTTAAAACTCAAAAATGAAGCTGCGGAACAGGTTATGCGGTCGAAATGTCCGGCACTATGAAATATTTTTTTCTTTGCAAATTTTACCGGGCTTTACACTTAAGTTTTTCAAAATTTTTTGGGGTGTTACAGTTGTGGTGGTGCTAGTGGCACATATACAACACATCAGAAATTTCGTAGACGGGCAATATTTGGTTCATGACCAAAAACTAATTGTGACGAAGAATATTTATTATAATATGTCGGTCTGAGACGGATAAGTGATGCTGCGTGCAAGATAGCATGGCCCAAAACAATAGTGGACAATTTTATTTTCATAAGTAGTGATCTTGCTAACTGCAGGTGTTTAATAAATGACTCTGCAAGGCCATTTTGAGTATGAACATAAGCTATAGGATGTTCAATTTTTATCCCAACTGATAGACAGTAATCATCAAAAGCGCGAGATGAGAATTCTCCAGCATTATCAATGCGAATAGCCTTTATAAGATAATTTGGGAATTGTGCCCTTAATCGAATTATTTGGGCTAATAACTTTGCAAACGCCAGGTTGCGAGATGATAGTAGGCACACATGGGACCATCTTGAAGACGCATCTATTAGGACCATAAAATATTTAAACAGTGTACTTGGTGGGTGAATAGGTCCACATATATCCCCATGTATACGTTCTAAAAAGGCAGGGGATTTAAATGCCAACTTTCATTGGTGATGGTCTAGTGATCATTTTGCCTTGATAACAAGTATCACAAGAAAATTAATTATTTGTAAGAATCTTCAGGTCCTTTAATGGATGCCCACTCGAATTTTTAGTAATTCGTCTCATCATTATTGATCGAGGATGGCCCAAACGGCCATGCCAAAGCACAAAAGTATTTAAATCTGCAAACTTCTGGTTTACGATAGAGTGTGCTTCAACTGTACTAATTTTTGAATAATATAAGCCAGAAGATAAAGTTGGTAACTTTTCTACAATGCATTTCTGGCCAGAAAAAATCTTTGTAATACAAAGATATTCCACGTTCATTTCATCTATTGTCTCGACATAATACCTATTTCGACGGATATCTATAAACCCAACAAGTTTTTTCGGTTTTAGAGGAGAACAATGCATTGTCGATAATAAGTTTTGTTCCCTTAGACAGAAATATAATGGCTCTTCCAGAGCCTTCAATCAAACTTATATTACCAGAAATTGTTGAAACATTTGCTTTTTTCTTATGCAAATAAGAAAAGTATTTTTGATCCTTGAATATGGCATGAGTTGTTCCACTATCAATTACACAAACATCTTCATGATTGGTCTTTGATCCAAACATAATTTGAGGATTATCCTTATTCTTCAAAATGCATAAATAAAATATATTATAGTAAACATTATTATCAAAGCATAACTTTTATTTATGTATAACAATTACATAACCATATTATCTACTACAAACAACCAAAATTAAAATATTTATATTTTTACAGATTCACTACCGATCACATGACTTGTTTTTCCTTCTGGGAGTGCAAAGTAATCAGCTACATCCAAATGCATGAAGTCTAAATTATCTTTAGAAATAAATTTTTCTTCAGCATTTTTCTCTGTCTTCTTCAGGGAGGCTTGATAAAACTCAACCAGGTGCTTTGGCGTACGACATGTACGTGACCAGTGCCCTTTTCCTCCACATCTATAACATGCATTTTTTGGCTTTGCTGCTTGCACCGCTTCATGCTTTTGTTCCTTCCTTTTTCTACTGCTGGTGGTGAGGAGGGTTCTTTGGTGCATTATTATTACCACAATTAAAGTTTCCTCCCCGACCACGGCCATGACCACGACTAGGGCCACGTCCTCTTCCACGCTTAGCTTGGTGAAAGTTCGTCTCATTCACTTTAGGGAATGGACAAGAACCAGTAGGTCGTTTTTATATTTTTCATTAATAGTNTATTTATGTATAACAATTACATAACCATATTATCTACTACAAACAACCAAAATTAAAATATTTACATTTTTACAGATTCACTACCGATCACATGACTTGTTTTTCCTTTTGGGAGTGCAAAGTAATCAGCTACATCCAAATGCATGAAGTCTAAATTATCTTTAGAAATAAATTTTGCTTCAGCATTTTTCTCTGTCTTCTTCAGGGAGGCTTGATAAAACTCAACCAGGTGCTTTGGCGTACGACATGTACGTGACCAGTGCCCTTTTCCTCCACATCTATAACATGCATTTTTTGGCTTTGCTGCTTGCACCGCTTCATGCTTTTGTTCCTTCCTTTTCCACTGCTGGTGGTGAGGAGGGTTCTTTGGTGCATTGTTATTACCACGATTAGAGTTTCCTCCCCGACCACGACCATGACCACGATTGGGGCCACGTCCTCTTCCACGCTTAGCTTGGTGGAAGTTCGTCTCATTCACTTCAGGGAATGGACATGAACCAGTAGGTCGGCTTTCATGGTTTTTCATTAATAGCCCATTATGTTGCTCGGCTACAAGAAGATGTGAGATAAGTTCAGAATACTTTTTAAATCCCATCTCTCGATATTGCTGCTGCAGGAGCATATTCGAGGCATGAAAAGTGGTGAAAGTTTTCTCCAACATATCATGATCAGTAATATTATCACCACATAGTTTCAATTGGGAAATAATTCTGAACATAGCAGAATTATACTCACTGATAGATTTAAAATCTTGTAGCCTTAGATGAGTCCACTCATAACGTGCATGTGAAAAAACGACCATCTTCAGGTGGTCATATCTATCTTTCAAATTATTCCACAGTATGACTGGATTTTTAACAGTAAGACATTCCATTTCCAGACCCTCATCAAGGTGATGACGTAGGAATATCATTGCTTTGACACGGTCTTAGTTTGATGTCTGATTTTTATTCTTGATGGTGTCTTCCAGACCCATCGCATCAAGATGAATTTCGGCATCAAGCACCCAAGACATGTAGCTTTTGCCCGATATATCCAGGGCTACAAACTCAAGTTTAGAAAGATTTGACATTATTTAGAAAAAGAAAGTTCGTACCTCTGATACTTTCAGAGTATTTTCTCGAGATGGCAGAGTCTCGTGCGATAACGTGCTATAAAATAAAGATTGTAAAGTAAAAACAAGTATAGGGAGAAACTGATATATTATTCAAACTTCAAACTTATGTACATAATGAACTGAAAACTCCTCTATTTATAGAAGAAAGGAAGCAACTGCGACGCTTTTCAGGAAGCAGCTGCAAGGCTTTTCTTTAGCTGCTTGTAAGCTGTCTACGTGAGGTGCTTGCAACCTACCTGTTTAATAAGAAGGCAATGCAAATAATTTCATTGAGCTGCTTGCAACCTGTCTGCATCNCAAACTTATGTACATAATGAACTGAAAACTCCTCTATTTATAGAAGAAAGGAAGCAACTGCGACACTTTTCAGGAAGCAGCTGCAAGGCTTTTCTTTAGCTGCTTGTAAGCTGTCTACGTGAGGTGCTTGCAACCTACTTGTTTAATAAAAAGACAATACAAATAATTTCATTGAGCTGCTTGCAACCTGCCTGCANTGCAACCTACCTGTTTAATAAGAAGGCAATGCAAATAATTTCATTGAGCTGCTTGCAACCTGTCTGCATCTCACTACTTGTAGATAAAACAGATTACTAAATGGATAATCTATAGCGGAGTAATAAATATACATACACAATAATTATTTTCATAACAATTTATACACATTAATAATAAATACAATTTTTTCTTCCCTACAATAATATATTGCAGTATGTCTCCTTAAACCCTTTTGCAGTAGTCTAACTGGCCTCTCTTTAAACCTCTTTTTTAGTTTTTTCTCTATCACCCCTTCACTTCTTCTTCGCCTCTTAAAGCCGTTGAGAGACCCGCCGTCGAAACTCCTCCTTTTCGGCGACGAGGAGAACATCCAAAACCTAATTCCTCTTTCATTCTCCTCCTTCTGAGTTCCGTTTTCTGCCATGGCTATGGATGGAGAACAGTCACACAAATCTCACAGGTCACGTCAATCTGGTCCAACCGCCAAGAAAAAATCAAAGTCCGATAAGAAAAAGAAAGGTGCTTCCGACGAAAATCAAAAGCAACATAACCCTAAGGTACTCCCATTCTTTTCTATTTTCTTAATTATTTTTTGTTCTTATATTGTTATGTGCCTGGTTCGTCAACTCTATGTGGCTACAAGTCCGAAGTGTTAGTTTTGTTTAAATAATAGTTGTAATTATTAGTTACTTATACTGTAAATGTGTAGGCATTTGCATTTAATTCGACGGTAAAAGCAAAGAAACTGCAAGCACGAGCTACAGAGAAGGAACAGAAGAGGCTTCATGTCCCGACAATTGATCGGTCCACTGGAGAACCAGCTCCATATGTAATTGTAGTGCAGGGACCTCCCAAGGTTGTTGATATCATGTTTTTGTCATACACAGCTTTGGTTAGATGTCGGGTTTTAGATTTGATGTTCTTATGGATTATGCTATTATAGGTTGGGAAGTCACTGCTAATTAAGACTCTTGTGAAGCATTATACGAAGCAAAATTTACCTGAAGTTCGAGGTCCCATCACTATAGTGTCAGGTATGGATTTCCATCAATTTTGCATCCCTTTTCACTGAATGCTTACTTTACTTGAACCTTGTTCTTAAAGCCCCGAAAGCATATTTTGGTTCTTTTCTATGCAATTTGCCTTTGGCAATATTGATAATATTTAGAAGTAAGACATGTTTTTGTTTTTGGTCCCAAAATAAGGTGTCAGCTTAATCAATTAACAAAGTAGCTATACATGCAGCATTGCCATAACCATACTCTATTTTAGTTTACTTGGATAACCAAATTCTATTTTAGTTTACTTGGTTCTTTTGTATTGGAAAATTATCGAATTCATTTGTGAATCTGTAGGTAAGCAGAGACGTTTGCAGTTTATAGAGTGTCCAAATGATATCAATGGAATGATTGATGTGGCAAAGTTTGCGGATTTGGCATTACTTCTCATTGATGGTAGCTATGGCTTTGAAATGGTGAGCTTTTGTTTTTTAAGAATGAGAAAGACTATAGGATAATATAAGATTGTTCTAGTGTTCTCTCATTGAGTATGTAGCAACTCCTCTAATCTATGGATGGATTCAGAGTGAGTTAGGTGAGATTTAATTATACGCTGATCCTATTATCATTAATGTAATGTTCTTGAATTTTCTGTCTTTCAAATTTATCCTCTTTGTCCCATTTTACTTGACATGCCTTTTCTCATGACATGCAAAAATTATTAATTCTTTTAGAGATCATAATACATTATTACACTATGCATCCTTTACGAGTTTCAAGATTCAAGAATTAAATCTAAACCATGATATCCACAATGACACCTAATCACATTCAATAACTAGTTTCAATTTTATTTTCTAACTCTATCACTTCAATATGCAAGTCATGCTAACTATTTTATTGTGTGCTTGATCAAAATCTTTCACAGAATAGCAGAGGGAGTATCAGTTTGCTTCCTTCACCAACTTAATTTGTTATCTTAAAATTGCCATTTGTTGAATTCTTCTGTCTTGGTCACCAATGGAATGTGGTTAATTGCGGGGGTTATATTCTTTCTCTAGTACCTTTCACATTTACTTATTGGTGATTGCTGCCAACTTAACCGCCTCTAAGGAAAAAGGAATTTTTTCAGCTGCTATTAATTTGTTGGTAGACCTTGTGATTGGCTTAATTACTTTTGCAGGAGACCTTTGAATTCCTTAACATAATGCAAAATCATGGATTTCCTAAAGTTATGGGCGTTCTTACACATCTTGACCAGTTCAAGGATGTTAAGAAGCTTAAAAAGACAAAGCAACGGTTAAAGCATAGATTCTGGACTGAGATATATGACGGAGCTAAATTATTTTATTTGTCTGGTCTTATCCATGGGAAGTAAGTCACTGGCTTCCATATTTGAAAATGACATGTGTAGCATGCAGCGATAATTTAGTGGAATATTTCAATTTAGTTTCTGAAACAACTTTTTAAATGTGTAGGTACTCTAAACGTGAAGTGCATAATCTTGCGCGGTTTATTTCTGTCATGAAGTTTCCTCCTTTGTCCTGGCGCATGTCCCATCCTTACATTGTTGTAGATCGATTTGAAGATGTAACTCCTCCCGAAAAAGTGCGCATGGACAGCAAGTGTGACAGGAATGTCATTCTGTACGGTTATCTTCGTGGATGTAATTTGATGAAAGGAGCAAAGGTCTGTGATGTGAATGCTTTATTTCTTTTTTCTTTTCAATTATTTGTCAGAGAATAACCTTTAGTGCTACTTGTGATGTAAAATTGTGATATCACTAAGAACTGGTTAAAGCAAAGATTCATGTCCTTTGAGGTCAATTGCAAGTTATATAGCTGCTGAGAGATCGCATAGCAATATGCCTAAAGTCTTATGAATTCTGGTTGGCTCTATCGGGCTACAAATAGATAAACTCTAAGAGTGACAATGCCTTGGAGCTGGTTCAAAGACTTAGAGAAAATCATCACACTTAACATTCGAATGCATATCGTGTATCTAATGGATATAATTGTTGGCACTCCCTCTTTAGTTTGGGAAATTTCTAGAGCCATGCCGGCCTGTAGAGTGTGGACCTTTTGGAACGAAAAGAATAGAAGGTTCTTTGAAGACAAGACTACAACAGTACATATTTTGAAGTATAGGTGCTCAGTGCTGTCAAAGATAAAAAGCTCTAAAAAGTGCTCTAGGTTTATTGGGGCTTTAATCAAAACAAACTTAAAGTGTGGGCTTTTAGTAAAAAAATGCGCAATGAAGGTAAAAAATAAAAGTATAGATGTAATTCAAGAACAAAGTAACAAATTTATTCATGATGTTTCCTTTATAGCTAATACATTTCTGATTATGTTTGTTGTTTAGTGCCACTTGATTCAGGATAACATGTCTTAGTGCCTTGCCTTAGGCTGAAGCACAACTTAAGCAACGCGAAGCGCCCTCCCCGAGCTTTTCCGAGCGTCAGGGCTTAAGCTAAATGAGCCTTTGACAACACTGTAGGTGCTTAGGACCTTTGGCTTTTTGGCGTAAACGTAGCATCATATATGAGAAGGAAAATATAATAGACTCGATCAATCTTTTGCAGACTTTGTACAAGGAACCTTTTGTAGCGTCCAACACTAGCTTAGTGCTTGGGTATTTCAATTGTGAATAATATTTAATTGTCAAAAAAGCTCGTGAATTCTACTGGTAGATGTTCTAGTAAAAGGGTGAAAAATGATGGACCTTTCATAACAGAGTGGAAAAGATCGGAAAAAGATGCCTTTGGGATAAAAACTCAATGACTTGTATAATGACTCATGTGAGGACAGTGTCATTTTATTTTTATCTAGTTATTTTGTTAAGGTGTTTCAGCTAGTGAGTTAACAGTTTATTTCTCTCTTGTCCATATTCTAAAACTGCTTCATAATATTACCAGGTGCATATTGCTGGTGTTGGTGATTATAGTTTGGCTGGTATAACAGCGAGGACAGTGTCATTTTATTTTTATCTAGTTATTTTGTTAAGGTGTTTCAGCTAGTGAGTTAACAGTTTATTTCTCTCTTGTCCATATTCTAAAACTGCTTCATAATATTACCAGGTGCATATTGCTGGTGTTGGTGATTATAGTTTGGCTGGTATAACAGCGTTAGCTGATCCGTGCCCTCTACCATCTGCTGCCAAGAAGAAGGGGCTAAGGGACAAGGAAAAACTGTTTTATGCCCCCATGTCGGGATTGGGTGATCTTCTCTACGATAAAGATGCTGTGTATATAAACATAAATGATCACTTTGTCCAGTTCTCTAAGGTTGATGAAACAGCTGCTGTTGGGGCTCGCAACGGTACTAATTTCCACTATGTTATTAAGAATCCCAAATTTTCTTTTCTTTTCTTTTTTAAAATGAAGAATTCCAAATTTTCTTAGCTTATGGGAAATTCACATTCCCTTATGAGTTCAGCAAGATACGCGATATGCTTCAGGATGTCTTCCGATATCTGGAATTTAAGTTTTTACTTGTGTCTTGGTAGTTTGAGTTGATATTTTTGTATATAGTACATCATTCGGGAAAAGAGTTTGGTTGGCTGATTAATATTCTTCTTTAGCAGCACTGATCATTTAGAGATGTGTAAGACGCGGTTTTAAGTAGAAATCCTGTTTTTCAGCTCTCTTGATGAATGCTATCTCTTCTGTAGCTCATTTTTCGTTGTAGCTAAATTTGCTTCTATTACCAATTAATAGGCCTTGAGTGTCATTGCCTTCCTTTGCTTGCTCTGGGTTCCTTCCATTCAATCAGTTACTCATCATAATTTTTGGATAAACTCTACTTATTATCGGTCAAGCGACTTAATGGGACCAAACTTTGATCATAAGTTGACTCTTGTGGTGGTGTGTCTGTGCCGTCCATTTTCCCCAACTTCTTTGTCTGTCTCTCTTTATCCCCTGCTCTTGTGTATCATATCGGATCACATAATGGACAATGAAGAACTCTTGACTACAGCCAAGCTACACTGCTGATCAGATGTTAACGTGCGGAGGAGTATGCTATTTGCTTAGATGGTGTTAGAAGTTGTTGAGAATTCCAATATGTTGTAACAATTGAATATGCCTTTTTACCATTGCTTAGATATCAATAGGATAGGAATGGTCATTGATAACCTTATGATCAATAGTAGTTTGTTGGATTCTGTGCATTTTTACTTAGCTGTCCAGTTGAAAAGAAAAATTGAATTATGTCACTATCACTTTTCTACCATGTTGTTAAGAAAAATATTATATACATTCATCAGACAACATTAGGTGGATGACAATAGAAACTAATATATGTAAATAATAAGAGAAGAATAGGATTAAGTTAAGCACGATTTTTTTTTACCTTGCATGGATATTAATAAAACATCTCACCTGTGTCATGCATGGATTTGCGACTCGTTTTCTTAATAAATTTGGATGACCAAATTATTGGATGTTGAGATCACCTTTTTCCTACATGCTATATGGTTTTTTTCTAAAGTTACGACTTCTGGCAAGTCATTTTTCCACTGACCAGTATTATCTTTGTAATCAGGGAAGGACACCGATATTGGCGAGGTTTTAGTTAAGTCACTTCAGAACACGAAATATTCGATTGATGAGAAGTTAGAAAATAGTTTTATTTCCCTTTTTGGGAAAAAACCTATTCTTTCCTCAGCAAATCCTGAAGCTGATCAAACTTATGATTTGGAGCCTGTGGAGCGAGATCAGTCTGGGTTAGAACTCAACAGCGGGGAATCAGATAAAGACGATGATGTTGAAGATTTGAATGAGTTGGAACAACTACAGTTTGAGGGAACTCATTCAAGGGATTCAAAGAAGAGAACTTCTGATGATAGCTCGGAGGAAGAAAATACTATTGGATCTGAGAAGCACCCAGGATCCAGTAGTAGTTTCAGGGAACATGTTGATTTCCATGATGGAAGGATGAGAAGAAAAGCTATCTTTGATGATGATAATGATTTTGATGAAAAGGTAAGCTGATGACATTCATGGTCTTGTTCCTGTCCTTCCTGTTGTACCTCATCTTGTCTCTGGGGTGTTTGTGTATTGCGGATAAAAATCAAGAAGACGGGTATCTGTACCAGAATATTTAGGAGGAAGAGCGCTACCTAGTACCATGGAAGCTTTTGCCTCCTTTTTCTCTGGTTTGGAGAAATCTAATAAACCTGTTGCCTTCCACCTCTGTAAGAGCCTCTGAGAAGTGTGCCAGGTTTCCCCGGGGGGATCTTTGCTTAGAGAACACAGTGCTTTCTAAAGCTCATCAATTACCCTTTCTAATCATTGATGTAAACTTTAGTAGCGTATTATTGTTCACATGTTAATTAAGATTAATTTGTATAGGTTGTTACATCTTCACTTATTGACATGCACTGAACTTAGTAAGTTACTCTCTCGTATATCCTGGTTCAAATTGCGGTGGAATTGGAGTTTGAAATGCGTGTATGTTGTATTTATGCTATATCATTTGATCCAGGATTATAATGAAGAAGATGGCAACGAGGATGAACAGGACGAGGAAGCACAAGATGATATAGAGGACACTGATGAGGAAAATGAAGCTTATCAAAATTCTGGGGAAGATGATGATTTCGATGCAGATGGTAGGTTTTTGATCTTCATTTAGTATTGGCATCCATTGGGTACTTTGATCTCCATTTAATATTTCATCATCCTCTAGGCATTGGTGTAAGTAAAGTTCCTAACTTGCTGTAAAGTAGCTCGTATTCTTTCCAACCCTTTCCTAATTACTCCAAATCTTTCATTTGTTACGGGAGCCGTTTGTTTTTCTTTTAGTTGGAGAGGACATGGGCAATGCTTCAAGATGGAAAGAGTTCCTGTTGGAAAGGACACGTGAGCGCCAAAATGTTAATCTTATGCAGCTTGTATATGGGGAAACTGAATCCAAGTCAACTACTAAAGCTGGGTTGCAGCTTGGCACTGAAAATGATGATAGTGATACTGAGTTCTTCATGCCAAAAGGGGAAGGAACTAAGGTTTGTCCTTATACAGCACATCAAATAATAACGCTTTTGGCCCCATGGTAGTTTTGCTTTTGGCCCATGTGATATCCAGCACATTGAGTGTTAAATTTGATGAAATATGCGTAATGGAATCATCATTTATATAATTAGGGTATGATTTAAGAGTATCTGTTAGCTTTAGTCTAAAAGATCGACAAAGGAGAGTTATTATTAATGGCTCAATCATGTGACTTCCATGTCTTTTACCCTGTATTTTGAGGGTATCTTGATTTAGAAAAGTGATTTAATATCTTTAAATTTGTCATTCCTGCTTTGCTGTTCTAAAGTATATGCAGTGGAAGTATCAAAATGACTTCACCGCAGCAGAAGACATGATAGTCATGTGGAGGGACCAAACCAAACATATCAAAAGATTGAAAGTAATAGACCAAAACTGTATTCATCAATAGTTGAGGGACCAAAGAAATTGCAATCTTCTCAATGCAATTATATATAGCTCTTCCGCTGTTGTAGTCATTTTTTATTTTACTGCTACCATTTTGGTAGGAGTTGAAATGAGGTGTCTAATTATTGCATCTGTGTATGCAGAAACCAGAAGAGCGGGTGAATGATGATAATATTGATGCTGAGGACTGCTCCAAATTTGTAAATTTTTCAAGTCAGAGTGACTGGAAGAGCCAAGAATCCATTGAAAGCATCCGTAGTCGTTTTGTCAGCAAAGGCTGGTCCAAAGCGGCTCGTGAAGGTGGCTCAAGAGATGTCGATGGTAATGGTGATGCTGGTGAGGATGGAGAGGATCTGTTTGGTGATTTTGAAGACTTGGAAACAGGTCAGAAGTATGAGAGCCATGTGATAGGTGATGCTGGAACTGGTGACATGATCCATAGGGATGATGAATCAGCAATTGAGGAGCGTAAGCTAAAGAAATTAGCACTTCGTGCAAAATTTGATGCTCAATATCCTTTTGTTACCTTCCTTCCTTTTTTTTATCTTCATTCATCATCAAATAATTTTTGCTCTCCCTAAATTATGATGGGTTTTAGTAACAGTTATGTGTGATTTTCTGCTTTGTCATTGCAATTTGTTTTATGAGCTTAACTTCTATGTACATATGGTGGGTCTGATTCCTCCAATGAGGAGGATGAGGATATCAAACCAGACACAAAGTCTCATCGGGGTCAACCTGATGGAAATGGCTACTATGATAAGGTGAGCTTTTTGTCAATTACAGCCAACCACAAAGTGGGAATACTTTTACTTTGAGTTAATCATGCCTATTTTCACAGTTGAAGGAGGAGGTAGAGCTTCGGAAACAAGTTAATTTAGCAGCACTGAATGAACTTGATGAGGACACTCGGATAGAGGTAGAAGGTTTCAGAACAGGAACTTATCTTAGACTAGAAGTTCATGATGTCCCCTCTGAGATGGTCGAATATTTTGATCCTTGCCATCCTATTCTTGTTGGAGGTCTAGCACTTGGGGAAGAAAATGTTGGATACATGCAGGTAAAAGCTCCTCTTTGGTTATGTCCAATTCGTTTCTTTTTTCCTCTTAGTGTTTATTTACCCCGTAAGATGGCTATTCAATTTTCCATCCAATTGTTATATAAACAGATCAAAGAACTCTTATTCACTTCTTTAGAAGTCTGTCTCACCTTACCAAAAAGAAGTTTGTCTCTCCTCTACAATTTTTTTATGAGTAAAACTTGAACATTTTATTATAAGCTGTCAGTTATGAACAGGTTTTATGGAGGGATTATAAATTGCCAGTCAGAGAGGCCATAACATAGTTATGGAATTATGAACGCTAGAAGACATACCAGACGGCTCAGATAGGGTCATAAGAGAGAAGTGTAACCTGAAACAATTTTTTGGGAGCCTATCATAGTTTTTTTTAACAGAAAGAAAGCCATTAGTTTGCCCCAGGAAGAACTAGCATGTCCATTAGGTTTGTTTGATTAACAAGATATCTTTTCCTAGTCCCTGATAAAAAAAAGGATATCTTTTGCTGGTAATAAGATATTTACACCTCTTGTCAAAATTATATTATTGACGTTTAGCTAGGTGTAAAGCTTTCCTTGTTTCAAGTAAATCCCCATTAACTAGCAAACTTCTGAACATGTGACAGCTTTAGGTTATAAGACCCTGACTGGTGGTCCCTGTTACTTAACAGCTTATCTGCAAGTATAAGAGACTACTGAAAAAAAGGAGTGAAAGACTCTGCCACTGTCAATTATTTTTGCAGTATGCTAGCATGAATCATAATAGAAAAAGAAAAATGTTTCTCTAGCATAAAAGACATGATTGTAAAAGTTAATGCATCGTGGTGTATTTTAGCATTTATCAATGTTAAGGCCTTATTTGGTATGTAAATCATAGTGGTGAATGGAAAATCTTAATTATGATTTCTGAATGAGTGCCTAGTTGCATTCTGATACTACTGGAAAAACTGTTCTTTTTTCAGGTTCGGCTGAAGCGGCACAGGTGGCACAAGAAAGTGCTGAAGACTAGGGATCCAATTATTGTTTCTATTGGATGGAGGCGCTACCAAACTGTACCTATTTATGCTATTGAGGATCAAAATGGCCGTCATCGTATGCTCAAGTACACTCCTGAACACATGCATTGTCTGGCAATGTTTTGGGGTCCTCTTGTGCCTCCACACACTGGAATGATCGCTGTTCAAAACTTGTCAAACAATCAGGTAAGGTGTCAGTTATAGATGCCTATGATTGCCTTTAAGTACTTGTCAAACAATTAGGTAAGGTGTCAATTTTAGGTGCCTTGGCCTCTTTAATGGAAAGTTGGCTGGAAATTTATTCAGCAAGTACCAAGCTAACCTTGTTATGGTCCATTTCCCATTTTGCCTACCGATAGAAATTTTAGCTTTACAAGTCTAGCAATGCAAGCGCCCCCAGGTCTTTGATTTAGTGGTACGAGCACAATGCACGATGGTGTGGGTTAGGCGCACGCCACGGGTTCGAGCACTGCCATAGACAAAAGCTTGGTATTTAAGTGAAGAAAGATGGAGAGGGTGGGCCAAACTTGCGCTACTGGCCCTCTAGGATTTCTCCATGATAAAAAAAAAGGTCCCTAACCAGTGTCCTCAAATTAATTGGGAACCATATGTTTAACCATAGATGGAAGAATCATCCGTGAGTACAGATTCATTTGTCTTCACTAGATCGTAGTCTCCTTTAAATACTTATTGCATGATTTACATAACATTTTACTGCCTCAGTTTATCTCATTGCTTCATGCTTTGGCCTTTTTCCTGCAATCTCCTAAATATGCCTTAGACTTCTTTCTTGCAATCTCTTAATTACTAACTTAGGTTTGTAACTTTACCATGATTGATGGTGCTCTACTCTGTCATAAAGGTTTGAAGTCCTTTTTTGCTATTTGTTTATATTCGATACGTATAAAATTGTCATGTTCACATCTTAGTCTCTTAACTACCTCTTTGATTATTCATTAGCACTATACAAGAAAAACTTTCACCTCATGGTAGATAAGTTTCCCGTCTTTTGAGAAGCCGCCCCCTCCACCTAGAGAGAAGTTCTGTAGCTTGAAAAACTTATGGGGTCTCATGTTCTAGAAGTGATAACATAATTTATATGGTCATATTCTGTGGTTGTGCATTCATCACCTGGCCCATCTATTTGATTTGTATTTTGCTTCATCTCACAACTCACTCCACTAAAGAGTTCTTTGGTTCCGGAGCTTGGACAACTTGTGGGGTCTCATGTTCTAGAGGTGTGTGAGAAGGCA
>AWOL01S0089242.1:0-11182 GCA_000715115.1 Nicotiana otophora | reverse complement strand
CATCACAAAGTAAGACAATAAAAGTAAAACGTCTGCATTACACCCTGAAATAATCCGGATGTAGAAAAGATAGCAAGACAGGCTACCGAGACTCCCATCTGACAGAGAACTTTTCAGGTTTGGCGCCCGTTTTTAGGTTTCGCTTCTGCCGCGGAAATGGCTACTGTGGCTTTCAGTGCTGGATCAAATTCCTCATCTTCACAGATCATTTCGACTACTGGCCCATTGGTGTGAGTAGGCAGAGGATTGTTCATCCTATTAAGAGCCTCTTCATCTGTAAGCACTATTGTCTTGACCTCGATGAGGTCTTCCACTGCTCTCTTAAGAATCCAACAGTCTTTTGTATCATGTTCCACTGCTCGAGAGTGATATTCACATCTAGCATTAGCCCGGTGCACCGGTTCGGGGCTACTGGTTGCAGTAGACCTAGCCTGGCTAGTTTTTTTGGAACAAGCTCGAGTATGATTTACCAAAGAGATGAATTGATTCCTTCTTGGGAGGCTCTATTTTTTTTTCTTTTTTTTTCTTTTTTTTTCATACCTTGATTTCTTTTTTCTTTCTCTTTTTGGTTTTTTCGCTCTTTGTTTTTCTTTGTTATTTTTTTTCACTCTTCTTTTTTTCGGTTTATTTTTTCACTCAATTTGTTTATGGCTATGATCGAATCTGATGGGGATTGCCTACGTATCATGACGCCGCATGAATTCATTACGTAGTTCAGGGAGATCGCGAATAGACTGACCAATTTTTCTTTTTCTTTTCTTTTTTCTTTTATATAAAGACTTTTAAATATATTTTTTTGATTTGTTTTTCTTTTTATGAAATTTAGAATTTTTTTTAATAGAAGGAATTCTAAAGAAGGAAGAAAATATTTTGAATTTTGCTTTGAAAATTGTTTTTGTTCTTTTTTTTTGAATAAAAGACTTCGGAAAAAAAATATTTTTGGATTTAAATTATTTTTTTTTAGAATTTCTAAGGAAAGAATTCTAGAGAGGGAATCAAGGAAAGGGAAACTATTTTTGAATTTTTCTTTTTTTGAAAATTGGGGCCGGAACCGATGAGGTTTGCCTACTTATCTGACATTCGGTAAAAATCAAACCCGCGTAGTTCGGTCAGTTTTGACATAACAGGGAAAACATGATTTTTTTGACTCATTTTGAAATGATTTTTCTTTTTTTCTTTTTTGTTTTTTCAAAATTTGAGCAGAGTTTCTAGATTTTTCAAATACCGAAATGTTTAAAAATCGGATGAATTTTCTCTGTCCTACTTCTCACTTCTGCCTTTTCTCAATTTTCTGTATTTATTCTAGCAGCCGATCAACATGCAAATCAGATCAACAAAAGCACAAATAGCACGTAGGATGCATCATGATGGTCTTTTATTTTTTGGTACACGTGTCCTAGACGGATCCAACCCCTGTGTTGAGTCCCCAAAGTCAAATGCACGTAATGCAAATAAATGTTCCTACTAGGGATCCGACATGAGGCTATGTTATTCTAGATTTAAAATCCTGGGGGGGGGAGGGGGGTATTTTAGACCTGGCTTACCCAAGCGGACAGCTCGAGCCGAGGTGGGGGCAACGTACCGGGAGCACGAAAGTCTACCTGGCCTAGATACAGATCCAGCCTCGTTCTATTTGGGATGACCTCTAACAGAATAGTAGGCCACGCGCACGTGTGCACCATAAATTCAGAAGACTCAGAAGGAAGGCGTAAGAAGGCAGTTTATATAGTTCAAATAATATCAAAGCGGAAAATGAGCGGCAATTAGCACATTAGGACCACAAACACAGTAATATCAACAATCAAAAAGGCCAAGTATAGATCACATTACAAGCTCGAATGCTATTTATAAGAAAGCAATTTGGAATTGTTGCAGATTTTTTTTTATTATTTTTTAATTAAAGAGAATTCACACTTACCATTTTTTTTCCTTTTTTTTAAATAATTCCGCACTTTCCTTTACTTTTATTTTTTAATTTCCCACTTTTTTTACTTTATTTTTTTTTATTTTCCACTTATTTTACTTTTTTCTTAATTTTCACTTATTCTACTTTTCTTTTTTTAAATGTCCACTTTCTTTTACTTTTTTTAAAACATTTTCAGATACCTTTACTTTTATTTTTTAATTTCCCACTTTTTTTACTTTATTTTTTTTTATTTTCCACTTATTTTACTTTTTTCTTAATTTTCACTTATTCTACTTTTCTTTTTTTAAATGTCCACTTTCTTTTACTTTTTTTAAAACATTTTCAGATACCTTTACTTTTATTTTTTTAATTTCATCTTTCTTTTATTTTTCAGTTTTTTTAAATTTTCACATTCTTTTACTTTTATTTTTTTAATTTTCCACTTTCTTCTACTTTTTTTAAAAAAATAATTTCCACTTACTTTTACTTTTAATTTTTTATTCCATACTTTTAATTTTTTTATACCTATCCGAAAATTAAAAAAAAGTATTTATTNGAACTCTGAGCTGGATCCCCTAGGAGAAAAAGGTTCTACCTGGGTTAAGCTACGAAAAACAACCCGAGTGAAGAGTACTTCTACCCGGAACTATGAGCTGGATCCTCCTAGAAGAAAAGCTTCTACCTGCGTTAAGCTACGAAAAACGAGCATGGGCGAAAAGTACTTCTACCCGAAAATATGAGCTGGATCCCCTAGGCAAAAAGGTTCTACCTGGATTAAGCTACAAAACACAAGTCTGGGCGAAGAGTACTTCTACCCGGAACTATGAGCTGGATCCCCCTAGGCGAAAAGGTTCTACCTGGGTTAAGCTATGTAAAACAACCTGAGCGAAGAGTACTTCTACCCGGAAACTATGAGTTGGATCCCCCTAGGAGAAAAAGAAGTTCTACCTGGGTTAAGCTATGTAAAACAACCAGAGCGAAGAGTACTTCTACCCGGAACTATGAGCTGGATACCCCTAGGCGAAAAGGTTCTACCTGGGTTAAGCTACGTAAAACAACCTAAGCGAAGAGTACTTATACCCAGAAACTATGAGTTGGATCCCACTAGGCGAAAAGGTTCTACCTGGGTTAACCTACGTAAAACATCCTGAGTAAAAGGTACATCTACTCGGAACTATGAGCTGGATCCCCTTAGGCGAAAAGGTTCTAACTGGGTTAAGCTAAGAAAAACAAACCTGAGCGAAGAGTACTTCTACCCGGAACTATGAGCTCGATCCCCCTAGGCGAAAAGGTTCTACCTGGGTTAAGTTACGTAAAACAACCTGAGCGAAGAGTACTTCTACCCGGAACTATGAGCTCGATCCCCCTAGGCGAAACGGTTCTACCTGGGTTAAGTTACGTAAAACAACCTGAGCGAAGAGTACTTCTACCCGGAACTATGAGCTCGATCCCCCTAGGCGAAACGGTTCTACCTGGGTTAAGTTACGTAAAACAACCTGAGCGAAGAGTACTTCTACCCGGAACTATGAGCTCGATCCCCCTAGGCGAAACGGTTCTACCTGGGTTAAGTTACGTAAAACAACCTGAGCGAAGAGTACTTCTACCCGGAACTATGAGCTCGATCCCCCTAGGCGAAACGGTTCTACCTGGGTTAAGCTAAGAAAACCAAGCCGGGGCGAAGAGTACTTCTACCCAGAAATATGAGTTGTATCCCCCTAGGTGAAAAGGTTCTACCTAGGTTAAGCTACGAAAAACAAGCCTGGGCGAAGAGTACTTCTACCCGGAACTATGAGCTGGATCCCCCTAGGCGAAAAGGTTCTACCTGGGTTAAGTTGTGTAACACAACTTGAGCGAAGAGTACTTCTACCTGGAACTATGAACTGGATCCCCCTATGTGAAAAGGTTCTACCTGGGTTAAGCTACGTAAACATCCTGAGTGAAGAATACTTCTACCTGGAAACTATAATCTGGATCCCCCTAGGCGAAAAGGTTCTACCAGGGTTAAGCTACAAAAAATACCCTGGGCGAAGAGTACTTCTACCCGGAAACTATGAGCCGGATCCCCCTAGGCAAACAGGTTCTACCTAGGTTAAGCTAAGGAAAACAAGCTTGGGCGAAGAGTACTTCTACCCGGAACTGTGAGCTGGATCCCCCTAGGGGTAAAGGTTCTACCTGGGTTAAGCTACCAAAATGATATGTATGAACAATAGAGATGCATGCCGAAAATAAGAGAAATTGGAGATTTTACGGAAACTTACCTTTGGTGACATTCGTCCTTTAAGAATCGCCATTCTGCGATGCTTTGTTCCTGCTTCAAAACAAAGAAAAATTCTGAGTTTTAAAAGTGGTGGTCGGTTTGTGGCCTTGATGTCTTTGGCATCTTGGCTTTGTGCGCATCTTCTTTTGATGATGATTTCAACCTGCCACTAGATGTTTCATGAATACCACTTGCATTTCTGGCCCTAGAGAGCCTTTGACTTTTCAATCTTTTTGCGTGGGATTTAACTTTTTTAACTTTATTTTGCCTTTGTGGCATTTCACTTTCGACTTCTTTCCTCCAAAACTTTCAATTTCAGAGCATTGGGGAACATTTGGCTTTTCAAACTTTGCCAAAATCGTTAGGCACTTGATACTTAACCTATTCAACTTCATTTTGCCTTGTAGGCACTTTCAATTTGATTTCTTCCTTTCGAGATTTTTTGATTTCAAAGCATCAACCACCACGGCTAATCGGGATTGACTTGATGAACTTGCCAAGGCTGGGTGCCTCTTGAATATTAGCTTGTATCAAACGAAAGCCATGTAAATCAGTCTTGCTACCCCTTCTTTGCCTTAGTTTTGGAACAGAGTTAGACCGAAAGGGATTCAAAGAGAAACAAACAATGGAATGGACAATGAATTTAGACAAGAGGTATCCCTTTTGGGGGAAGGAAAGAAGGACTTATCTGGAGTACATGCAGACTTCAATGAACATGACATGCCTTTTAAACTGGATGCCTGATCTGTGTAAACCGTCCGACTCTTAGAAATGCATCACAACTTTTGCCTCAAAACCAAGAAACCTTGCCCAGGACTGTCAATACCAATGGCTGTGAAGATCCTCCTTTCGATCAGTAGTGCCCTTTGCGGGTTTTCACCAGCTAATCTCTCTCATTTTTCTTCTCACCACCGTTTTATAGTGCCCTTTCCGGGTTTTCACTAACAATACTCTCACATTTTAGTTTCTTTACTCACCATTGCCTTACGGTGCTCATGAGCGTTTTCACCAATAAGACTCTCTCATTTTATTTCTCTCATTTTGGTTGCACCAGATCCAAGTGATTGTATCCTCCAATTCTTGAACATTCTAGTTGATTGATCGGAAAGACTTGAAAAGGATTTGGGTAAAAGGGATTTGGATTGAGTTACGACTTTGGAACCTTTCAGGCAAAACCATCGCCGAACCATTGTAAGATCTGCCCCAGTTTCAACTTTTGGAGAAATGTGAATTTTTGTTTTGGTATGACTGAACCCCAGAGAGAGGCTGCCTACGTATTCTTTCGGAATCAAGTCAAACGTAGTTCAATATAACATGAACTGTATTTTTTTCTTTTGTCTTTCTCTCTATTTTATTTTCTTTCTTTTTCCTTTTCCCTTTTTTTCTTGTTTTTTTTTCTTTTCAATAACTCCTTCAGGTTCCAAAGAGGGTAATCAAAGAAAGGTAACCGGCTCAAAGGGTTGTCAAAAGGGTTAATGGTGTTTGGGTAGCGAGAATGAAAGCCTTCATTATCTCAATCAAAGAGCATTAAAGGTGCGTGGAGGGTCAAACATAGTACCTTTTTGACTGCATCAATTTGGAGCCAATTTCCATTAGATTCTTCATGATGCGGGAGGATACATCTCAGATCGAGTTGCCCCACTTCAAATTTTCTGGGCCGCACTTTCTTGTTGTAGGCACTAGCCATTCTTTGTTGGTACAACTGCTTGTGACAAACGGCGGCCAATCACTTTTCATCAATCAGTGTCAATTGTTCCAATCGATTCTTGACCCAATCTTTATCCTTAATCTCGGCTTCAACAATAATCCGAAGAGAGTGAATTTCAACTTCTTCTGATATCATTCGGACTTGGCCTAGGCCTACTGTTCCAATTCTTTCTTTATTTTCTCACAAGCCTTATCTTCAACACATTCTACTTCTTGATTCATTATTTCGAGGTCTGACATCATTTTAGGATCTAGGCATGAAGTTCGCAATCATGTCATGTCATTAAAAATTTTATTAAAGAACTGAAAAGAGAATAAGAAAGGCGACAAGATTAAGAAAAGAGACATTTAATGAAATATTAATTTCATTTGATTTGATTTTTTTGTTTTTAAAAACAAAATTAAAGATAGAAGGGTTTACATCACAAAGTAAGACAATAAAAGTAAAACGTCTGCATTACACCCTGAAATAATCCGGATGTAGAAAAGATAGCAAGACAGGCTACCGAGACTCCCATCTGACAGAGAACTTTTCAGGTTTGGCGCCCGTTTTTAGGTTTCGCTTCTGCCGCGGAAATGGCTACTGTGGCTTTCAGTGCTGGATCAAATTCCTCATCTTCACAGATCATTTCGACTACTGGCCCATTGGTGTGAGTAGGCAGAGGATTGTTCATCCTATTAAGAGCCTCTTCATCTGTAAGCACTATTGTCTTGACCTCGATGAGGTCTTCCACTGCTCTCTTAAGAATCCAACAGTCTTTTGTATCATGTTCCACTGCTCGAGAGTGATATTCACATCTAGCATTAGCCCGGTGCACCGGTTCGGGGCTACTGGTTGCAGTAGACCTAGCCTGGCTAGTTTTTTTGGAACAAGCTCGAGTATGATTTACCAAAGAGATGAATTGATTCCTTCTTGGGAGGCTCTATTTTTTTTTCTTTTTTTTTCTTTTTTTTTCATACCTTGATTTCTTTTTTCTTTCTCTTTTTGGTTTTTTCGCTCTTTGTTTTTCTTTGTTATTTTTTTTCACTCTTCTTTTTTTCGGTTTATTTTTTCACTCAATTTGTTTATGGCTATGATCGAATCTGATGGGGATTGCCTACGTATCATGACGCCGCATGAATTCATTACGTAGTTCAGGGAGATCGCGAATAGACTGACCAATTTTTCTTTTTCTTTTCTTTTTTCTTTTATATAAAGACTTTTAAATATATTTTTTTGATTTGTTTTTCTTTTTATGAAATTTAGAATTTTTTTTAATAGAAGGAATTCTAAAGAAGGAAGAAAATATTTTGAATTTTGCTTTGAAAATTGTTTTTGTTCTTTTTTTTTGAATAAAAGACTTCGGAAAAAAAATATTTTTGGATTTAAATTATTTTTTTTTAGAATTTCTAAGGAAAGAATTCTAGAGAGGGAATCAAGGAAAGGGAAACTATTTTTGAATTTTTCTTTTTTTGAAAATTGGGGCCGGAACCGATGAGGTTTGCCTACTTATCTGACATTCGGTAAAAATCAAACCCGCGTAGTTCGGTCAGTTTTGACATAACAGGGAAAACATGATTTTTTTGACTCATTTTGAAATGATTTTTCTTTTTTTCTTTTTTGTTTTTTCAAAATTTGAGCAGAGTTTCTAGATTTTTCAAATACCGAAATGTTTAAAAATCGGATGAATTTTCTCTGTCCTACTTCTCACTTCTGCCTTTTCTCAATTTTCTGTATTTATTCTAGCAGCCGATCAACATGCAAATCAGATCAACAAAAGCACAAATAGCACGTAGGATGCATCATGATGGTCTTTTATTTTTTGGTACACCTGTCCTAGACGGATCCAACCCCTGTGTTGAGTCCCCAAAGTCAAATGCACGTAATGCAAATAAATGTTCCTACTAGGGATCCGACATGAGGCTATGTTATTCTAGATTTAAAATCCTGGGGGGGGGAGGGGGGTATTTTAGACCTGGCTTACCCAAGCGGACAGCTCGAGCCGAGGTGGGGGCAACGTACCGGGAGCACGAAAGTCTACCTGGCCTAGATACAGATCCAGCCTCGTTCTATTTGGGATGACCTCTAACAGAATAGTAGGCCACGCGCACGTGTGCACCATAAATTCAGAAGACTCAGAAGGAAGGCGTAAGAAGGCAGTTTATATAGTTCAAATAATATCAAAGCGGAAAATGAGCGGCAATTAGCACATTAGGACCACAAACACAGTAATATCAACAATCAAAAAGGCCAAGTATAGATCACATTACAAGCTCGAATGCTATTTATAAGAAAGCAATTTGGAATTGTTGCAGATTTTTTTTTATTATTTTTTAATTAAAGAGAATTCACACTTACCATTTTTTTTCCTTTTTTTTAAATAATTCCGCACTTTCCTTTACTTTTATTTTTTAATTTCCCACTTTTTTTACTTTATTTTTTTTTATTTTCCACTTATTTTACTTTTTTCTTAATTTTCACTTATTCTACTTTTCTTTTTTTAAATGTCCACTTTCTTTTACTTTTTTTAAAACATTTTCAGATACCTTTACTTTTATTTTTTTAATTTCATCTTTCTTTTATTTTTCAGTTTTTTTAAATTTTCACATTCTTTTACTTTTATTTTTTTAATTTTCCACTTTCTTCTACTTTTTTTAAAAAAATAATTTCCACTTACTTTTACTTTTAATTTTTTATTCCATACTTTTAATTTTTTTATACCTATCCGAAAATTAAAAAAAAGTATTTATTTTTTTCGTTGTTTTTCATTTATTTTATTTTAAAATAAAGATAAAAAATAAAAATAATACTAATAGTAATAATTTGACCTTTTAAATTATTTTTAATTCTTACCCTATATTAAAAAAATATAACAAGCTAAAAATATATATATATTAAATTTCTAAAAATATTTATATAGTAGAAGATAGTAAAACTTCAAATATAGTCAAAAATTAGATGCTCACAATAAAAACAATAATAGATTCATGTAATTTAACCAAAATCGAGTTAGAATCACTTACCCCAATCCATATGGTGAAAATCGCCTCAAATATCGCTTCAATCCGAGCTTCATAGCTCCAAATGTGTTAAAATGGCCGAAACCTCAAAATATAACTTTTGTCCAAGCATTTACTCTTCGCGATAGCGAATCAAAAAACATTTCAGCCCCAAAATTGCTCTTCGCGATCGCGAAGAACAAACTCCCCCAACTCTTCCAAACAGCCTCTAGTATATTGGTTATAACGTTTTGTACAAAACTCCAAATTGCAAATGGTTTAACTTTCTGAAAACTAGTCACCAAGTGCTACAACTTTCATTTGTTTCTCATCTCTCAATTCCTTATATAATTCTAGATATAAGCTTCCAAAGTCAGCCTTGTGCAATAGAGATTTCCAAACTCTTTCCAGATAGACTATCGTGTATCCACTATAACATTTTGTACACAACTCCAAATGACAAATGGTTTACATTTCTAAAAACTAGACATCAAGGGCTACAACTTTTATTTTTGGATTATATCTAAATTCCTTATATATTGCGAGATATAAGTTTTCAAAGTCGGGTTAGTGCAGCAGAGATTTTGTTCTACGCGATCGCGAATGAGCTTCCGCGATCGCGATTCACAAGGTTCCAACCTGCTGTTTGCTCTTCGCGAACTCGACCAAATGTTCGCGATCGCGATGCATACCTCTGTAGGCAGAAACCAGCAACTAAAAATGGCCTAGAAATGGTCCGAAACCACACTGAAATTGACCCGATACCCTCGGGACCTCAACCAAATATACCAACAAGTCCTAAAACATCATACGAACTTAGTCGAAGCCTCGAATCACATTAAACAACGCTAAAACTACGAATCGAACCTCAATTCAAGCCTAATGAAGTTTAAACTTTCAAATTCTATATCTTGTGCCGAAATACATCAAATCAATCCGGAATGACTTCAAATTTTGCACACAAGTCATAAATGACATAACGAAGCTATTCTAATTTCCAGAATCAGATTCTGACCTTGATATCAAAAAGTCAACGCCCTGGTCAAACTTTCCAAAAATTCAACTTTCTGCATTTCAAGCCTAATTCCATTACGGACCTCCAAATAATTTTTCGTACACGGTCCTAAGTACAAAAGCACCATACGGAGCTATTGGAATCATCAAAATTAAATTCCGAGGTCGTTTACACATAAGTCGACATCCGGTCACTATTTTAACTTAAGCTTTAAACCTTGGAACCAAGTATTCCAATTCATTCCAAAACCTCACCGGACCCGAACCAATTTTCCTGGCAAGTCACACAACAACTGTAAAGCCCAATTTGAACAGTAAATGGGGAAACGGGATTGTAATACTCAAAACGGCCGATCGGATCATTACAGTAACACTTCCCCCTACTTGTACACAACGATCCCAAAAGTAAAGCTGCGTACAAGCAAATCTTGGCACGAACCAAGTAGCCCATAAGCTCATCAACCATCGTACTTCCTTTGAGGCACCCATACTGCCGCAACCGAGACGCCCACACTAAGTAGACCTTCTGTAAATTTAAAGTTGTTTCTCTAACTCCTTTCGTACTGAAGTATAGGATTATTAAGGACGCAAACATATCGCAAGTCTCAACATTATCACCTGTAAAATCTTAAGCCTTAAACATGTGCAAATTTTGGGGAACCTTTCCGTACCACATATATACATCTCCTGCCAGAACTGATATAACACATGACCCCGCAATATGTTCGTCTATAGTAGACTCCCCCACTTGGCATGAATCCATAGGACACAACGTTCGATGATCCACAATACTAACCTTCACAGCTCGTACTCATCAACCAGATGCCAGAATCCATTGCACCCCCACGTAAATCACTGAGCGATCCTTCAATACATGTGCATCTTCAGTCGGAACCACAAGTTGACACGATGTTTGAGCATCCCTGGCTCCCTCGTAGTCCATTCGCGGCATCAAGAACTATCGGCGCACAGCTAATACCGAGTGCGCAATGTCATATATGAGTGGATATAAATGAATATAAGATATATTCTTCAAGTTGAACCAATATCGCACGATAAGGAATAAAAGGAGTGGAATTTCCTAATAGTTTCGGTAGCCTCTCGAAGATAAGTACAGACATCTCTGTACCAATCTGCAAGACTCTACTAAACCTGCTTATAACTTGTAGCACCTATGAACCTAGAGCTCCGATACCAACTTGTCACAACCCAAATTTCCCTCCATAGGATGTCGTGATGGAACCTAGTCTTAGGGTCTAGGTAAGCTTAACACTTACTGAATTAGTGGCAACTCAACCAACAATTATTAAATATGAAAT
>AWOL01S0089233.1:0-20362 GCA_000715115.1 Nicotiana otophora | reverse complement strand
GCCTCACCTATCCTTGTGTACCAACTTACGACTAAGGGACTCTGAACATATAATGTCATACTTTGTCCATGGGCCACATTGCAAGACAATTTGTGAACGCTGACAAAACATCAATACAAAGCTGGGCCGATAAGGCCGACATAACTACTACAGTTGGCAAACCAACAAAATATACATACAAGGCTTACAAGCCTAACATACTACACTAACTGACAGGATATGTCTACAAGCCTCTAGTGATGGATGTACCGTGATCAGAGCAGGGCCCCGGACTATCCATAACATATATATACATATATACACAAAATGTACATAAAACTCTAGACCCGGCAACTCCGAAGGACGCGGAGCTTACCGATCAAGCTGAACTCGGGCAATACCTACTGAGGAGGTCTACTCGTGTGTCTGTCTGAACCTGCACACATGAAATGCAACATCCTCGGCAAAAAGGACGTCAATACGAAATAATGTACCGAGTATGTAAGGCAACAGATTAACTGAAACTAACTGGGAGTCAAAGATAATCTGAAGATATGCTTACCTGCTGATACTGACTCAATTCTCTCAATATAGTAAGTAAAATAGCTGTACGGCCCTATAAGGCTCGGTATATATATATAACTGCTCTACCGTAGTAGGCTCGCTCATAGGTGCTCGGCCATACTAGGAGCTGTATATCAGCCATGCTGGGCTCGCTTATAGGCGCTTGGCCACAGTAGACTCAGTATATAACTTACCATCTGATAAGAGGTTGCCCAATAGGGGCCTGCCCATCGATTATAGCTCGATGGTAATGAAAATACTGTAATACTGTATATATAGGCTCTCTGCTCTCTTGACTGGAAGAAGACAATACTCAATTAAATATAAAGTCTCGATAAGGAGAATACTGTAATTTATGAGACTAGGATAATGTATATAAATTCAGAAGTATGAACTTCTCTTTATGCCTCGTTATCAAACACATGTAATTACGAGATCATGCCAACATGAAGGAATGGCTTAGCCTTAACATACCTAAGCCGATTTTCTTGACAATCCTTCCAACACATGTCAATAGCGATAACATGTAACGGCGGATCGAAGTAGGGAAAAATTCATATGATATTCTTGAGAAAAATTGCACTGTACTTCCTTAGAATCGCAAAATCTCACGTTACATCTCCGACCATTGTAAATCACATATGCAATTTCTACGAAACGTGATGTTGTCTCTTCTAATCTTAAGGAGGGTAAGCAAACATTAGCTTGCATTTCTAAAGTGAATATATTTGTGCAATTCACGTTCAGAAGGCTAAAGAAAATGTTAACCTTGTTATGTACTCTAATAATGTGACACCTTGCTACACCTTATCTGAGTCACTTAGTGGCTTTGTTAACCACTTCATGGGCTACCACGTTGGTGGTAAGATCCATCAAGCTTATCCAATTCTAATTAATTGTTAATTTATTAATCTTCCACTAACAAATAATTAACTAATTACTCACATATTTAAGAATTATCTTAAATTACTTAAAATACTACTTACTTTTAACACACCTTATATACCTTACTATCATGGTCATGTGGTACTTTGTATGACACTAGTTCATAAATGCCGGGTATTATAGCTCGGACCGTATTTTACCCCAAATTGCCAAACTTTGACGAAACTTATTTTCTTTGATTTGCTTACCCTCTCACCTTCACGAATTTACTTATCACTTGTTTGAAATAACATAATACTTATAATTTCAAAATAATTTCCTTCCCGATCTTTAACATACGAAAATGTGGAATGTAACATCTCATTTCTGATCTTTCATCAATTTACTTATGGCGTACTTTCACGTATGAAAACATGGGGTGTAACAATGCTGCCAGCATCGTATCAGCCATTGGGAGCATCAAGAAAACCAAGTGGCCTCGACCATTGCAGTCCAACCCTATCAAGAGAGATCCTACCTTGATGTGTAAGTATCATGGCACTCATGGCCACATGACCGAGAATTGCTGGAAATTGAGAGAAGAAGATGCCCGGTTGTTTAATTACGGGCACCTCCGAGAATTTCTGAGTGATCGAGCCAAAAACCACTTCAAGAATAGGGATGCCAACAAATAGACCGAACAAGAAGAACCTTAGCACGTCATCAACATGATCATTGGAGGGGTCAATGTCCCCCAAGGGCCAATGATAAAGCGCACTAAAGTATCCATCACGAGGGAAAAATGCACCTGAGATTATGTCTCGGTAGGAACCATTTCGTTCAACGACGAGGATGCCGAGGGCATCGTACAACCTCATAATGCTGCACTGGTAATATCCGTACTTATCAATAAATCTCGAGTTAAACATGTATTGATTGATCCAGGTAGCTCGGCCAACATCATTAGATCGAGGGTCGTAGAGAAATTAGGGTTACAGGATCAAATATTGCCAGCAGTCTGGGTGTTGAACAAATTTAACATGGCATGTGAAACCACTAAAGGGAAGATTACCCTATCAGTGAACACCGCAGGGAAGATCCAAGAGACAAAGTTTTATGTGATCGAAGGGGACATGATAGATAACGCTCTATTCGGAAGACCATGGGTTCACAACATGAGGGTGGTACTTTTGACCTTACACCAGGCTTTGAAATTCCATGCACCGGGAGGAATTAAGATGGTCTACAGAGAACAGCCGGTAGCAAAGGAAATATTCGCAGTCGAGGAAGTACTCCCGGTGCCCGCCATCTCGACATTAAGGAACATAGAGCCGATTAGAAAGGCAGAAGTTAAATAGCAACAACCGATGCCAATCCCGGCCGAACCGGAGAAACAAGGAGTAAACAAGGAGGAGGATTACAGAGTTCCGAGATCGTTCATTGCTCCCGATGATACCGACGCCACCAAATCGATGATCGAAGAGTTGGAGCAAGTCACATTGATCGAACACTTATCGGATCAAAAGGTATACTTGGGCACGGGGTTAACCCCCGAGCTCAGAAAAAAACTTATTAATTTTCTTAAAGCTAATGTGAATTGTTTCGCTTGGTCCCATCTTGACATGACAGGGATCCCGCCGGAAGTAACCACTCATAAGCTGAGTTTGGACCCGAAGTTCCATCCAGTTAAGCAAAAAAGGAGGCCGCTGTCCGAGGTCAAACATGTATTCATCAAGGACAAGGTATCTAAACTCCTTAAAATAGGATCCATTCTGAAGGTTAAGTACCCGGGCTGGTTAGCTAACATAGTAGTAGTGCCTAAAAAGGGGAATAAGCTAAGAATGTGTGTAGACTACAAAGATCTAAATAAGGCGTGCCCCAAGGATTCTTTCCCTTTGCCTAACATCGATCGGATGATCGATGCTATAGTCGGACACGAGATACTCAGTTTTATCGATGCCTATTCCAGGTACAACAAAATTCGGATGGACCCGGGTGATCAAGAAAAGACTTTTTTTATCACTAAATTCGGTACTTACTGTTATAATGTAATTCTGTTTGGATTAAAAAATAATTGTACCACCTATCAATGCCTAGTAAACCGGATGTTCGAAGAACATATAGGAAAATCAATGGAAGTTTATATTGAAGACAAGTTAGTCAAGTCCCTGCGAGTAGAAGACTATTTGAAACATTTGCAGGAGACCTTCGACATATTAAAAAGATACAATATGAAGCTGAACCCGGAGAAATGCACATTCGGGGTCGAATCGGGAAAATTTCTCGGGTTCATGGTGTCAAATCGAGGGATCGATATCGATCTTGACAAAATCAAAGCCATAGAAGATATCACCGTGGTGGACAACGCCAAGGCCATTCAGAGTCTAACCGGTCATATAGCCGCCCTGGGACGGTTCATATCAAGGTATTTGGACAAACACCACCGGTTCTTCTCACTATTGAAGAAGAAGAATAACTTTTCCTGGACCCCAGAATACCAACAAGCTTTGGAATAACTCAAACGGTACCTATCGAGTCCTCCCTTACTGCATACTTCGAAGGCGGACAAACAACTGTACCTTTACTTGGCAGTTTTCGAGGTGACGATAAGTGGAGTCTTAGTCTGAAAAGATAAAGGTACATAATTTCCTATTTACTATGTCAGTAGAACTCTAGGCGAGGCCGAAATACGGTATCCTTACCTGAAAAAATTGGCGCTCGCTTTTCTAAGCGCCTCCAGAAAGTTAAAACCATACTTTCAATGCCACCCCATATGTGTCATGACCTCTTACCCACTGAGGAACATCATGCACAAACCCGAGCTCTTAGGTCGGTTGGCCAAATGGGCCATCGAAATCGGTGGGTACAATATCGAGTATCGACCCCGAACCGTCATAAAATCTCAAATTTTGGCAGACTTCGGGGACGACTTTACGCCGGCCTTAATACCCGAAGTCAAAAGGGAATTATTATTAACCTCGGGGACTACCTCAGGAATCTAGACCCTTTTTACGGATGGTGCCTCAAACGCAAAGAGGTTTGGACTCGACATCGTGTTAAAACCACCTACGGGGAATGTAGTTAGGCAGTACATTAGAACTTGAAATTGACTAACAATGAGGCTGAGTATAAGGCCATGATTGTAGGTCTCGAATTGGCTAAATGTCTTGGGGCCGAGGTGATCGAAGTGCGACTCCCTCTTCGTGGTAAATTAAGTTAATGGGACGTTCGAAGTAAAAGAGGAACAGATGTGAAGGTACTTAAACAAATTACAGGTAACACTGCATCAATTTAGGGAATGGACCTTGCAACACGTATCCTGAGATCAGAATAGCGAGGCTGATGCTCTGGCTAACTTGGGGTCATCGGTCGTGTCGATGAATTTAGCTTGGGAACAGTAGTGGAGCTCATGAAGTCGGTGATAGAAGAAGGTCACGTTGAAGTAAATTCATCGAGTTTAACTTGGGATTGGAGGAACAAGTACATAGACTACTTGAAGACCGGAAAAATTGCCCTCAGATCCCAAAGAATCGAGAGCCCTGCGTACCAAAGCTACCAGATTTAGCTTGGTCGAAGGGACATTGTTCAGGAGAACATTCGACGGCCCGCTAGCTAGATGCTTGGGGGGGGGGGGAGATACCGAATACGCCTTGAGAGAAGTTCACGAAGGCACTTGCGGGAACCATTCGGGGGTAGAATCTTTGGTTTGAAAGTTAATCAGGGCTGGCTATTATTGGACCGAGATGGAGAAAGATGCGAAGGACTTCGTACGAAAATGCGGTGACTACCAGAGACATGCCCCAATGATCCATCAACCAGGAGAACTACTCAACTCTGTCTTGTTCCCGTGGACGTTTATGAAGTAGGGAATAGATACCGTTGGTCCCTTACCGTGGTCACCCGGTAAGGCTCAATTCATAATATTCATGACCGATTATTTTTCCAAATGGGTCAAAGCTCAAGCGTTCGAAAAAGTCCGAGAGAAGGAAGTCATTGACTTTATCTAGGACCACATAATATGCCGATTCGGGATACCGGTAGAGGTCATTTACGATAATGGAAAACAATTCATTGGCAGCAAGGTAAATAAATTTTTCAAAGACCACAAGGTCAAAAAGATACTATCAACGCCTTATCACCCCAGTGAAAACGGGTAGGCGAAATCAACAAACAAGAATATACTTCAGAGGTTGACTGATGCCAAAGGGAAATGGAAATCCTTCTCGAAGTCATGTGGGCATACCGTACGACCTCGAAGTCTAGTACTGGGGCCACCCCATTTTCGTTGGTCTACGGGTCGAAGCCTTAATACCAGTCTAAGTGGGAGAACCGAGCCTCAGGTTCCAATATGCGCCAGAAGAGTCAAACGGCGAGGCCATGTTCATGAGCCTGGAACTATTGGATGAAAGGCGGGAGGCCGCCCTAGTCCGGTTTGCCGCCCAGAAACATCGAATAAAAAGATACTACAACCGAAGAGTCAACCTCCGACACTTTAAGATTGGGGACTTGGTGTTGAGAAAAGTAACATTACACACCCGGAACCCGAATGAGGGAAAGCTGGGACCGACTAGGAAAGGACCATATCGAGTCATCAAAATTACCGACAAAGGCTCATACAAACTCGAAGCAGGATACGGTGTCCAACTACCGAACAACTGGAATGTGACACACTTAAAGTGGTACTACTGCTAAGGTATTAACTCAATTACTCTTTAATCATGTGATAAATCGGACTAATATTTGCAGGTAAATGGCCAAGGATGTATATGGCTATTAGGTTTGAAAGCACGCGTTGCACTCTTTTTTCCTTAAACTGGTTTTGTCCCAAAATGGGGTTTTCGGCAAGGTTTTTAATGAGGCAATAGTAAAACGTGCCAACTTAGGTTTGAAGATTGGTTTCAAACCGGAGTCAATGATTGTTCACTTCATATCAACACTATCCGATCCCGCACAAGTACGACCTTGAATACTAGTGGCGATTACCCTCAGATTAAGGTTTTAGCAAGGAAAAAAGAAAAAAATTGTATGCTAAAAGCTAAGGCTTGGTGGTTAGGATTCATTGTAAGGGCCAAACGATCGTATGAACCATACTTACATAGTCCACTCTAGCCATGATACTAGTTCTTATGCGCTTTCGATCATGTACTTTACATAGTGAGAAATAAAAGAAAGTTCCGCCTTGCTATTACACATTTTATACTTCTTCGATTCCGGATCCTAGAGACCACAGGCTACCTCTACTCGGGGATTATAGAGCCTAAAGGCTACCCCTGCTCGGGGACTATCGAGCCCAAATGCTACCCTTATTCGGGGACTGTCGCCTGAAGAAAATTCAGATGACCTAGGCTAATGAATCCGGAGGCACCAAACCTATTAGGCGGTGCCCAAAAATAAAAGGCTACAGCCGCCCTAAAAATAGTTCGGAGATGTCCGAAGTTCGTAATCAGAAAGTAAGGCCTCTACAAAAACTCAAAACCTACCAAAAGGTTACACTCGGCAAAAGCATCATCTAAAAACACTTAAGCATCTTGGGAACCACCGGTTGCACCGAGGTTTCGAAGCCACGAGTAAACAAAGTTGCATCAAAGTCGGGCTTAGATCAAACTTCCGAAAAATGAATACCCCGGAACTACATCTGATTCTATGTTAAGGCACCAAAAATAATACACGAATAAAAGATGGTGGAAAAGTAAAGACACGATATTGCCATAAAGAGGGAAAATTTCATATATGTATTCCAAAATATATTTACAAAGGCCCAATAAAACACCCAACATGAACAAAAAAATATACATAAGGAAAAACAAAAACTGAAAAGGTACTGAGGCATCTACGCTCGGTCTTTACCGGGGCCCGACCCGTCGCCAGAACCGTCGGAGCTCTGAGATCCCTCGAAACTCTCGGAGCCTTTGACACCCTACGTCTCGTAAAGCTCCTATGCCTCAGCCTCAAGCTTCTTAGCTTCCTCGATCTCGGCCGATAGGTCGAAGCCTCGGGCGTGAATCTCTTCGAGGGTCTCTCTTCGGGATAGCCGCTTCATGTATTCAGCCTTTGTCTTTAGGCGGGTCTCGGCTGCCACCACTTCAGACTTGTACTGGGCTACCATTTCATCGGCATCAGCAGAGGTTGTGTCCAATTTGGACTTCAGTGCCTCATATTCTCTTCCGAGGGCATCCTCTTCTGCGATGGCAAAGCTCAGCTGTGCTCGGAGATCATCATTCAGCTGAGACCACTTATCAGCTTTGTCCTTCGCCACCCGGAGTTGGTTCTCAATCGATGCCAGCTCCAACTTCGCAGTTTCCTTCTGAGAAGCAAGCAGGTCCATTCTGCCCTTACACACTTTGGCCATGGCCTTGACCTCGTTCATATCGGCTCAGAGCTGGTCGATCAAGTCGATCTTCTGTTGGACCTGCGAGGTTGTGTTGTTAGTCATCACGACCAACTCCTTATTTTAGCTTGAAAGACCACTTTATCTTTTCAATTAGGTCAGCATGTTCCCGCTTCAGGATTGAGGCTTCCTTCTGAGCTTTGTCCAGCTCAGCCTGGAGGTCTTTAAGGGCCTCGTCCTGTTGCTCACTAAAAAGCATGTACATATCATTCTTCCCGAACCTATTCTTTGAGCTCAAACTCGAGCTAGCTAATTTCCAAGCGGTATCGGAGGAAGCTTTCATGATGAAGTATTGAAGCCTGTAAAAGAGTGGAACTAGTAAAAGACATCAAGGGAAAACTTAAGATGGATTCATGAAGGGAGTATGAAAGTGTTAGAGCCATACCCGGTTCAGTGCCTGTTGCACCTCGTTTAAGAGACTTGACATGCCTACCTCATTCATCTTTGCATGGTCCTCCTCGGTCACCAGGCATCGGAGGTAGCTGGTTACACCTACCGGAGTAGACATGATCCGGGCATCCTTCGGGACTGTGAGAACAACCGTCCTCTTGCGCTCGGGGTCTTAGGCAAGGACGAATCCTCATCCCCGTCCAGTAGCCTAAGTTCGGTGGTCTTAGGCAAACCTACGAGGAAAAGGAAAAAGTCAGCATTATGTAAGTTTGGGATGTAGTAATAACTATTCAGGGGAGAGCCTTACCATGAGAACGAGCCTCCCATTTGTCCTTCGAAAGTTTGTTCCACGTGCGCTCGTAGTATGACATCTACTTGCAAAATCCTTCGATCCACTCCTTGAGCCGGAGGATCGCATTAGGAACCCGGGCAACAGCTGCACGGCCATAAATACTGGCGATGAGAGAAGAAATAAAGGGAAATTGACACTTAAAGAAAGACTATACTTACGAGATGCATTCCACTTCTTGGGGAATGGCAGGAACTCGGGAGGGATCATATCTTCAGTTTTTACCCGAACAAAATGCCCCTACCGACCTCGATCTCGATCCTCGTCGACACTAGAAAAAGGAGCCTTGCTGGCTCGTCGAACAAGCTTGATTAGTCCCCCTTAAAATATTCGGGGATTGTACAGATGGAGTGGAGTAGGTGGTTGAGGGTGAACCGAGAAGATTTGGTGTTGTTCACAAAATGGCGTAAGAGGATCACGATCCTCCAGAGGGACGAGTGGATTTTCCCGAGGCACACCTCATACCTCTTATAGAAGGCTAGGATTACTGGGTCTACCGAGACCAGCATGAAGAGGTAAGTGTAAATACTTAAATACCCCTCCACGTGGATAATAATATCGTCCTTAGTCCCGGGGACAACCACGTCCTTGCCTTCCCATTTAGAGTCATCTCGGACTATGGGAAGGGTATCTTCAGTAATAGAGCATATGTATCCCTATGCTCTTTCATCTCGGTCTTGTTTGGCAGAGGCCTTCTCGACTTTGAAATCATCCCCGATAGAGCAGCCCCCGGATATGAAGCTTTTCATGGGAGGCTCTGGAGCCACCTCGGGAGCAGCCTCCTCGTCATCTGCGACCGGGTAAGAAGATGAAGGGGCAGCCTTCTGAGGCACTGACTTGAAAGTTTTAGCCATCGTGATATGGAAAAGTATGAAGATTCAAGAAAGAGTATGAAGGATTGAACAAAAGAGTATGAAGTTTTGAAGATATGAAGATCTGGGTTAGAAATGTAAGAATAAATATGAAGATTTGAAGATCTGAGATGAAGATATGAAGATTTGAAAAAGTTAAAAGCCGCTAGAAAATTCGAAGGTAAAAGCTAGGATCGGAAAGTGAAAGAAGTATAAAAGGTCGAAGCTTTTATAGGGCAAAATGCAATAATTACGCGACGTTTCGCATTCAAAGACAACCAGCCGATGACCGGCACATGTCCGAAGTTAGAACGACGCGACTGATGGGATGTTACAACTGGTCCGTCACCTCGGTTGTAACGTACGAAGGGAGGAACCAGGGTTCATCTATCGTTTCTCATCATTTCGGCAAAACCTACTCTCTGGGAAATGATGGGACTATCTGCATACGGGTGAAGTTGGGGTTAACGCGCACCCCGATTTCCCGGTCGATCAAACGAAGTAAGAGTATGAATATATGAGATCGAAATCGAAGCTCGGAACTCTTTATATCAAGTCCTGAACTGCTTGCTCGCCATCTGACCTGATAAGACAACACTCCCTGAATCCATAACGAGCTCCAAGACCTCAGAAAGCATGGCAAACAGTTCCACATGACTAACAGAGGGTCGTGATATACGCACCCAACTGGATATCACGGCACAGCTCTCGCCCGATGTCGATAACTGATCAGTAATTGATAAGAAATGAGGATTTTTACTTTTTTTAGAATTGTACTAGGGATGAAACTCTCATACTATATAAAAGGGAAGCTTTTTATTTAATATGAGACATTGTAACACGCATACCAAGACAATACGAATTTATTTTTCTGTTTTCTAGCTATCACAAAGTTCTTACTTTATTGTTGTTCTTCATACACCATTGGCTTCGAACCGGGGGTCCGATCGAAGGCAGAACTACTGTCCAGCCTAAATACGAGCTAGGCCGTAACATCACAACTAGTTTGATTATTCATTTTATCTTTAACCCATTTATCTAACATTCTTGATTATTTGTGTTGAATCAATCACATATCCTTAAAACTGCATACAAATATAACTATTATCTGTTTTTAGGGTAAACAATGAGGATGAGATTTGGGTGTGAGGTTTTTGATCTTTTGTTTGATTAATTTTACCTCATCGGGGATTTTAAAAAATGAATTAGAAAAACAATAAAAATAAGTAGGAGGGAGATGGAAAAGAATACGGAGGTAGTTAGAAAAAGAAGAGCGCGTAGATTTGGCCACGTTTTCTTGTACGCAGCGAATCAGATATTTTACGATTGGTGTATATCCGTATAAAATCGAAAAAAATCGTTGAACGCTTGAGCTAGCCACTATTAAAGTTTAACTAACTTTTCAAATGTAGTAGCAAAGCGGTCAGTGATTTCCTCTTCTTTAGCACATATACCAACATTATAAATATGTATATTTTGTGAATAGTCGGTCATAATTTTGTGTGCTTTTTTATCCTTTAATGCTTAAGTATCTTGATTAGAAAAATACTACGAACTTTGAATTGCCTTTTTCTGTTTTTTAAAACAAGCAAGTAGACATAAAATAAAATTTCTCAAATAAAGGAATTAGGTGTGTTCATGATTCGGTTTGAATCAAGTTTTTCCTAAATAAAAATCAAGCCTAATAAGTTTGTTTTTCAAATATTATAACCAAACTAAATCAATTAAATCGATTTTTTATCGATTCGATTCATATCGGTTTTTGTCGATTTTCGAGTGTTCCCGATTTTTTTAAAATATGAGACATACACCAAACACATATTCGAGCGACTATATTTTCAACATAATACTACCACACCAATTGGATTTTGAAAATTCTATCGTTTATCAAGATATATTGATGATAATTAAATCAAATAATGATGAATAATTTAAGGACTCAATTAAAAATATATTATTTTTAAAATAAAATTGATTCTTATACTTAGCAAAAGAAAACTACAACTAGAATATAAAGGCAAATAACTAAATTATTATAATAATTAGACTAAAAATGCAAATGATTAACATGTAGCATAAATTTTAGAAATTTTGTATAAAAATATAACATATATATAGGTATGATAATAAATTTTAAATAGTTACTTCTGTAGTCGGTTTGATTCGATTTTTTCGGTTATTTTTTGATTAAAACAAAAATTAAACTAAATTTGTTTGATTTTTAAAATTTAAAATCTAAACTAAACTAAATCAAAAAAATATCATTTTTTTTGTCGATTTGATTCATTTTTTTTGTGTTTTTATGAACACCCATACTTATGTGCACTTCCTTGGTCTACGGAATTCATGGAAGATATATACAGATCTGAAATAGGGAAACGCGCCATTTCCTGTTTATGAACTTTTGAATTAATCATAAGCATTATTTTCCTAACACGATTTCTGCGCATGCTTATATAAATTAATATATAATATGTCAAGTTGTAATAATGGTGGGGGTACTAGCTAGCTATAGTATTCGTTTTAACACAAACTTTGATAGAAAATTAAGAAGGAGACGGCGAAAATGAGGAGAGGGTTGGTGCTGCTCAGCTTGATGGTGGCTGCAGTTGTACTTTGCAATCACCAGTCAGCTACGGCAGAAGAGGTAAACTCATGATATAATTAGTTACTCCTAATTTTGTTACTGTATAAAGTTTCTTTTCTTTTTCAGCGTGTTGTAATGTTTCGTTCTTTCCTTGTTATATGCCTCAAACACAAAATATTGTTCCTTCCTTTAAAACTAAACAATATTGATTATTTTTCTTCTCTTATATAAAACTGCTAAAACTAAAGTGAATTAAAACAATCGATGCATGAAATTTGATGAGTGAGCAACTCACTCCATTTTCCTCCCGTTTATCGTTTTGTTGGAGAAAAAAAGGTAAAAAAATTAAGCTTGGGAAATTTGCTTCAATTAATTTTTTTTTGGGTACATGATTTCCTTCTATTATTGGTAAACTAAAAGAAAGTTGTAACTGGACTCGTTGTTCTAAAAGTTCAATTACAGAATTACTTTTAAAAGTTCTATAGCAAATGTAAACGGAAAATACTTATTTGCACTTGTTTTCCCCAAATCATGTTAACTTAGTTCAGTTAAGTGATAGATTGAAATAAGAATCCTAATTTTCTGGCGGTCAGCTTGACTATTTGATCGGGTAATTTTTACATTCCACCAACATAGTTACTGAGTAACTTTTCCCTTTAACTTAGAAACTTATCGACTTTTATATGAACTCTCTCCAAAATTTTCACTCCTTCTGCTTGGGGGGTGAGATTATATTAATTATATCGTCAAGTGAAAGTATTTAGAAGTGGAATATTCGGCCACGGAAGAATAGTGCAATCAAAGAGCAATCTTTACTAGATTCAAAGATATATTTTTGTAGGAATTTAGTGTGTTGGACCTAGTCTATCACTCATATTTCCCAAGATCTACCAACTAATAGGGGTTTTGGTTTAATCCTCCTATGTGTTTTGTATTTTGTTCTCTCTCTTTCTTTTTTTTTTTCCCGAAAAAAGTGAAAGAAACATGCGTACAAATACATACTATTATGCATTTAGTAACTTGATCGTATATGTTTGAATGTGGATAAGTTTTTTCCTAAAAAACTTGGTATGGACATGTAAAGCAGCAGCAAGTGAAATTAGCAGATGCGAGCAACAGTAACACATCGCCATGGACACTATCTGTACCCAGCGAGAATTATGATGGTTGCTATGAGATTTTCAAATGCGTGTTGTACCCAAATAGAAGCTGTATAACCGAATGCTGCAAGTCATACCCCTTCAGTCTTTACCCTACCAAAAATTGCGTTTGCTGGTATAGAGCCGAGCATGTGAATAAACAAGTTTTTACTGCTATTCAACAATATTGTGGCTTCAAGCAGTATACTGTTTGTCCCCATATGCAAGTTAGTTTTCTCCTTTCTTTACATAATACTAAACGAGAACAGTATTTTTGTCTTTTTGAACATTACTGCACAAAACGTAATGCGAAAATCTAGCAGGAAATAAACCAGCAAGAGGTGGTCGAAACTATCAAGGCCATAGACAACAAGAGTAGTCGTAGCAACCAGCTGGTGTCTACTTGTTGTGCCAAAGATAAAGAAAAGATAAAGACTTGCATGTTTAACACAACCTCCATTGACCAATGTTGCCCAACATTCAGAGCAATGCTTGGCGTTAACTGCAACTGCTACAATTACGCCAAGGATTTAGACAATCAAGCTCTTATCACACTTGAGAGTTACTGTGATGTCCCCAATCCATGCAAGAATAAAGCTCAAGTACTATAATTACTACTCTCTTTTCTTCTTAATTCTTTTCATATTACCATTGAGTCCGTCATAATATATGCATAACTCTATTTTTTTACCCTTTTAATTTTGTTCTCATGATCTTACTTCTTCTTGTTTTTGACCAAAATAACTTTTATTTTTCATTGAAGAAACTCTTGTCTCCTGTTTTCTAACTAAAAAGTAATATGGGACCTGCAAGTTTATGCATGTTTATACCAACTTTTGTAAAGTAGTCCTGAAAATACAATGATACATATGGACTCATATCCTCTTTCCATAGTTATAGTTGTAAAAAAAACACATCCTTGCCTCAAAAAATCTTTTGTGATTGCTAGAGCATTCTCTTAATTAGTTTCAGTTTGACAACAGGATGCATTGAACTTTTGCTAATTAAACGTAGAAATTATTTTTGCAAGTCGATCTATTTGCGTATTGACTGATGCATGTGTTTTTTTATTGTTTCAGGTGATGTAGGATTCTGATACGGGGATGGAAGTAATAGTAGATAATATCTACTTCTACTTCCTATGAACTTTTAATTGGATGTAATGTAACAGTCTCCCGTGGTTGTTCACTTAAATGTCATGCATGAGATAAATTTTCCTTTAATGGCATGCTTAAATTTTATAGCCACATGATAAAATCTCATGGCATACTTAAGATAGAATCTTCTCCAGCTCTTCTTTGTTGATCTTCATATAAAGACCTTTTGTCATGTTCTAGTAAAGCCTTTATTGTTGTCTTCCCAAGTCTTTGTGAACACATTTGTCAAATGTTATGCATATCGATCACGTGTAGCAATTTCACTGAATCTTGTTGTACCCTTTCCCTAATAAAATGGCAGTCAATACTATATATGTATTTGTGTTGAAATACACAGTTGTACAACATATAATTATAGTAGTACCCTTTGTTAGTATAATAGCATTTTATTATTAAAATAAAATATGTCATAACTCCCGCTACTCCATGATGTAAAAGTGGCCATAACTCTTTTGTAACTCTTCTCCCATGTTCTACCACTAATTACGTAATAAATTAACCATTATCCCATGTTCTCCATGATTTCATAACTTATTACCCTTTTTTCTTCCAATTTAATTCAAGGATGAAATCCCACAGCTATAAATAGGAGTCTTTCTTTCATAATGTGGTGTGAAAAATAATTGTAGAGTGTTTCAATAAAGTGAGGTTAAAGTTGTGAAAGAAGAAGAAGAGAGCTTTTACATTTGCTGATGGAAGGTATTCATCTTGGTGGAGCTTTGGACTCAACTACTTGTCCAGAGTTTGTTCGAGTCATACGATTCGAACGTGATCGGGCTGTTATATCTCGGGGGAGACAAGTCAAGAGAAATATTGCTGGACCAGTGAAGACTCTGCTACATTGGGCTTGAACCTCCTTAAAGAGAGCGAGATATGCGCCTCAGCCTGAAGATATTTTATTTTCTTCATTTTATTTTTCAACTTTAATTGTATTTTCACCAACACCCTTCTAGAAGGAATGTTAGTTAGTAAAGTTAGTTGCCAGTTAGCACAGTGAAGTAAAGTTGGTTAGTAGTCTGCTTAGAGTGTAATTATATATGTGTGTGTGTATTACTCATTTGATACATAACAAAAAACAAAAATTGTAAAAATATCTCTCTTTGACTGCTTCTCTCACCCTCTCTTAGCTGTCAACTTCTTCTTCTCCTTCCTCGAGCTTCTACCTCATTAATTGTTGCCGCAATGTTTATGTTAACATAGTATCAGAGCTAGGCTAACAATGATCGGTGGCAGTAATCTTTTAGAAAGCTCAGATCTGATATTCTTCTCCTCGGATTCGATTTTCCTAATTTTAATTCTAATTTTTTCTGTTACTGAATTTCGTACTAAATTCTTACTAATACCTAGAAATGGAAATTGATACGCCTCAGAACATAACAGGAACCTCACATGCAAGCTCGCAACAGATTGATTGCAATGATCATCTCTACGTGCATTGGTCTGATACACCAGGTGTTGCACTAGTGCCACAATTGCTGGTTGGAACGAAAAATTACTTGGAATGGAGTAGATCGATGAAGATGTCGCTGCTTGTGAAGAACAAAATTAGTTTTATAGATAGACCATGTGTTAGAGAGGCTTATGTAGCTGATAACTTTCGATTGCACCAGCAGGAGAGGTGCAATGCCATTGTTCAATCATGGATAATGAGCTTTGTAGCACAGGAATTAAGGAAATGAATAGTGTATTCCTCTAATGCATAAAAGATGTGGGAAGCTTTCAAGGAGCGTTTTGACAAGGTAAATGCAACAAAATTTTATCATATGAACAGAGATATTAGTAGTCAAACGCAGGGAATTTTCAGTGTGTCGATATATTACTCAAAATTGAATGATCTGTGGGCTAAATTCGAGTCAATTATACCATTCCCTGGTTGTGATTGTGTGAGGTCTAGGTTGTTTGTTGATTTCCTACGCCAATAGAAGTTGATGAAGTTCCTGATGGGATTAAATGGACAAACGCACCTCAAAGGAGTCAAATTTTAATGATGAATCCCACTCCCACACTTGATCAAGCCTACTCTATGATCATACATGAAGAAAGTCAGAGAATGACTGGGACTTCAATGTCACAGGGTGGAATTCTAGGGAGTGGACCTATGGAAGGTGCCAGTAGTGCCCTAGCCGCAGCTAATGCAACCAGCAAGAGGCTTAAGATAAACACTAATCTATATTGTGACTATTGTCACATGAAGGGACATAAGAGGAAAAATGGTTACAAGCTAATTGGACCCCTTTAATTCTAGGTTTGGCAGCAGAAGAAGAGATAGATTTGAGAACCAGAACCAAATGCCTACAGCCCACAATGTAAGCATGAATGATAAAAGGAGATGCAACTTGAAAATTTGAACATCATAATAACACCAACAATACCAGTGTTGACCTCAGAGCAGTACCAACAAATTCTCAAATTACTAAGAAAAGAGAATGAGCCAACTGAGAAAGCAAACATGGCAGGTATATCTAATACTACTCAAAGTTTCTGGATTGTTGACTCTAGAGCTTCAAATCACCTGGCCTCATCTTTGAACCTATTGTTAAATCCCAAGAGTGTACCAGATTACAAAACCAATTGTGTTCAATTGCCTAATGGAAACAATACTAGAATCACTCACACTGGATCTTGCTCTATACTTCCCACACAAACTCTACATAATGTGCTATATGTGCATGACTTTATGTATAATCTCCTCTCTATTTCTAAATACACCAGAGAATTGCAATGCTCAGTTAACTTTTATCCTGATTTATGCATGTTTTAGGACCTCTTCAGTGGTATGGTGAAGGGGATTGGTAGACTCATAGGTGGCATGTACATCCTCAATCCATTCACACATGTTGTTGCCTTCTCCTCCAAATGTACGTCTTCTTCAGTGCAAAATCATCCTGATGGCTTGTGGAATCAAAGATTGGTCATGCCCCAGTTGTTGTTCTACAAAAAATTTCTACAATAAATGGTCATGTGTCTAAGTCACCCAATAATGTTTGTCCTTTCTATCCATTAGCCAAACAAGTAAGATTACCATTTCCTAGTAGTGTATCTAGGGTAGCTTCACAATTTAGTCTTGTACATATGGATGTATGGGGTTCATATAGAGTGTTCACTTACAATGGTTTTAGATACTTCCATACTCTTATTGATGATTACTCCAGAATGACCTGGACATTCCTGCTAAGATTGAAAAGTGATATCTATGTTGTATTTCTTTACTTTCTGCAGTTAATACACAATCAATTTTCTGCTTCTGTTAAAGTTTTCAGGTCTGATAATGGGCATGAAATTTTTAATTCTCTATACTCTACCTTGTTTAAATCCAAAGTTATTGTCCACCAAAGTAGCTGTGTCCACACCATAACAAAATGAGGTGGTGAAGAAAAAATACAGGCATATCTTTGAAATAGGAAGAGCATTAAGGTTTCAAGCTCATATACCATTAAAGTTCTGGGTTGATTGCATTTTAACAGCCACATACATCATAATAGATTACCCAGTCCAACATTAAAAGGCTAATCACCTTATGAAGTATTTTATGGTCAACCACCCAAACTTGACCATATGAGAACTCTTGGGTGCCTTTATTATGCTACAAAACCTAACTTTAATGATAAGTTTACCCCTAAATCCATTCCTGCCATCTTCATGAGGTTACTCATCTATACAAAAAGGCTACAGACTATATGACATTGAATCTAGCAAGTTCTTTCTCAGCAGAGATGTTGTCTTTCAAGAACATGTCTTCCCTTTCAAGTTTCCTAAAAGCCAATTTCTTGCAGCTGTAGACTTGAATTCCTCACCATCCACAGACTTTCCTACCACTGTCTTACTTGATCACTTACTTGATCACTCACCTCAACAAGCTTTCCTACCTACTGACACTTCTGATACTTCTCTTATATCTTCTTCCTCTGATCAATCTGTTGATCCTTCTATACAACAATCCACTGCAGCTCCTGCTATTTCCTCCACTTCAACCTCTGCCTCTCCTCCTATCACTCATTCTAGTCCAGCTCCTATTAGAAGGTCAGGAAGAACTACCAAACTTTCTATTTGGTTGACAGACTATGTCCATCCACTATTTCCTTCCACCTCCAATTGCACCAACTATCCTATTCAACACTTTTTTTCCTATGCTCATCTACCTCTACACTATCAATCCTTCCTTGCCTCATTTTCTACTAATTATTAACCATCCACTTTTTCTCAAGCAACTAAGGATGATAGATGGGTTCAAGCAATGAAACTTGAGATTGAGTCTCTATAGGACAATCATACTTAGGAAGTGGTAGATCTATCTACTGGTAAAGTTCTCATTAGGTGTAAATGGGTATATAAGATTAAGTACAATGCTGATGGATCGGTGGAAAGGTTTAAAGTAAGACTAGTTGCTAAGAGGTACATACAACAGGAAGGGCTAGACTTCCATGATACCTTTTCACCTGTAGCAAAACTCACCACTGTTAGAACTGTTGTAGCTACTGTTGCACTGAAGCATTGGTACATCTTCCAAATGGATGTGCACAATGCCTTCCTAAATGGAGACCTTGATGAAGAGGTTTACATGACCTTACCTCAGGGATTTGGTAGCCAGGGGGAGTCCAAAGTGTGCAGACTATTCAAATCCCTCTATGGGTTGAAACAAGCTTCTAGGCAGTGAAATCTCAAACTCACACAAGCCCTTACAACTGTTGGTTTTAAACAAAAGAAACATGACTATTCCTTGTTCACCATACTGGTCAAAGATAAGTTTGTTTTAGTGCTTGTGTATGTGGATGACATCCTGATAATAGGGAATGATTTAACAAAAATTCACCAAGCTAAAGCATCACTTCAGCAGAACTTCAAACTGAAGGACCTAGGAGAACTAAGATACTTCCTAGGAATTGAATTTTCTAGATCAAAGGAAGGAATACTAATGTCACAAAGGAAGTATGCACTTGTGATGATCTCATAAATAGGCTCAGCAGGCTCCAGACCAAAAGACACACCCATGGAACAGAATCTGAAGCTCACAAGTATAGAGTTTGATAGTTGCATTAATTCACGTAATCATAATGAGGCATTAGTAGATAGGGGGAGTTATCAGAGATTAATAGAGAACCTATTATACCTCATAATTACCAGGCCAGATATTTTATATGCAGTTTAGTGTCTCAGCCAGTTTATGTATGCACCCAAAAGATCATACTATGAAGCAAAATTTCAAGTTGTAAGGTACATTAAGAAGCAGCCAGCTTTGGAATTGCTAATGTTAAGTAAGAGTGAAGAACAAATATATGCCTTTTGTGATTCTGATTGGGCTTCATGCCCTATGTCAAGAAAGTCAGTGACATGGTACTGCATTAAACTAGGAAACTCATTCATTTCCTGGAAGGCTAAGAAGCAAAACACTATCTCAAGAAGCTATGCAGCAGTAGAGTATAGAAGTATGGCAAATACAGTAGCTGAGTTAGTTTGGTTGAAAGGTCTGCTAAAGGAATTACAAGTCAATCTAAGGTTGCCTATGGAGTTGCACTGTAATAACAAGGCTACATTGCAGATTGCAGTCAATCCCATATATCACGAGAGAACAAAACACATAGAAATAGACTGCCATTTCATTAGGGAAAAAATTCATAAAGGAATCATCAGAACAGCTCATATTGCTACTCAGTGTGAACCTGCAGATATTTTGACAAAGGCATTGGGACACCAGCATCACATGTTTCTCTTGTACAAGTCGGGAATGAAAAATATTTTTCATTCACAACTTAAAAGGGAGTGTTGAAATACATAGTTGTACAACATGTAATTATAGTAGTACCCTTATAGAAGAAATGTTAGTTAGTGAATTTAGTTGTCAGTTAGCATAGTAGAAGTAAAATCGGTTAGTAGTCTGTTTAGAGTGTAATTATATATATGTGTGTATTACTCATTTGATACATAACAGAAAACAAAAATTATAAAAATATCTCTCTCTCTTCGACTATTTCTATCACCCTCTCTTAACTGTCAACTTCTTCTTCTCCTTCCTCGAGCTTCTACCTTATCAATGGCTGCCACAGTGTTCATTCTAACAATTTGGTTCTCTCATGATAAACTGAATTTTTGGTAATTT
>AWOL01S0089227.1:6664-22068 GCA_000715115.1 Nicotiana otophora | reverse complement strand
ATATGGCTCATACGGCCCAGGGAAGATCCATCCCAAAACATATATATCACTGACTATAAGTCACCCCGTACCGAAGAAGGCCAATCCATCCCTGTGGAGAAGATCCATCTCCAGGTTCACACTCTCAAATACTCAACCACTCGGTACTGTATATGGCCCATACAGCCCAGGGAAGATCCATCCCAGAACATATATACACTGACTATAAGTCACCCAGTACCGAGGAAGGCCAATCCAGCCCTATGGAGAAGATCCATCTTCATATAATATCAACCGCGCTCACTAGGGGTGTGTGCAGACTCCGGAAGGTCTCCTTTAGCCCAAACACTATCATAAATGAGTATAACCACTACGGTGTGCAGCCCGATCCCATATATATCACTCATAATTAGGCACTCGGCCTCACTCAGTCTTCAATATCTCCAGTCTCTTGCTCACGGGCTCACAATATCATGATAAGTNAGAAATTCAGTTTTCGGGATCAAGAAATTCGCATGACAGAGTACAAGAAATTGAAATTTTCCTAAGGGTTCGGCATCCTCTCAAAGATAAGTACAGACATCTCCGTACCGATCCACAAGACTCTACTAAACCTGCTCATGACATATGAGACCTATGTAACCTAGGATCTGATACCAACTTGTCATGACCCAAAAACCAATCGTTGTGATGGCGCCTAACGTGGTACTAGGAAAGCCACTACTCAACTATCTCAACACAGTAAAAGCTTTAAAATATAGGCGGAAACAATTTAATATTTAAGAAAAACCCTTTTTAAAACCAAAAATTAACCCGCAACACAATACAATCTAACCCAAAACCGGGGTGTCACCGAGTACATAAGCATCTATGTCAGAATAAATTGTACTACAATGTCTAAAGAGTAAAAACGAAAGTACAAATAAAGATAATAAAGGAGAGTCAAGTCCTACGAATGCCATGCAGCTACCTCGATAGTCTAAGAGGCCCTATCTCCTCAATCAGCAGCTGCCGCAACGAGAAGCACCTGGATCTTCACATGAGGTGTAGGGTGTAGCGTGAGTACAACCAACTCAGTAAGTAACAAACCCAAACTGTGGGCTGAAAATAGTGACGAACTCAATCGGCATTGTTCAATGCAGAAAATAAAAGTGTAGAAACGTAGGCATGCTTTCAAATTAAATGGGCAACTCAAAACAGTAAAGTACAGCAGATCCGAACAGTGGAAAGAATATGACTCTACTATATCTACATGCCAATGCACATGTTGTATGTGATGCACCATGATGTCAGCCTCATGTGCTCACACTCTCAAATTCTCAACCACTCGGTACTGTATATGGCTCATACGGCCCAGGGAAGATCCATCCCAAAACATATATATCACTGACTATAAGTCACCCCGTACCGAAGAAGGCCAATCCATCCCTGTGGAGAAGATCCATCTCCAGGTTCACACTCTCAAATACTCAACCACTCGGTACTGTATATGGCCCATACAGCCCAGGGAAGATCCATCCCAGAACATATATACACTGACTATAAGTCACCCAGTACCGAGGAAGGCCAATCCAGCCCTATGGAGAAGATCCATCTTCATATAATATCAACCGCGCTCACTAGGGGTGTGTGCAGACTCCGGAAGGTCTCCTTTAGCCCAAACACTATCATAAATGAGTATAACCACTACGGCGTGCAGCCCGATCCCATATATATCACTCATAATTAGGCACTCGGCCTCACTCAGTCTTCAATATCTCCAGTCTCTTGCTCACGGGCTCACAATATCATGATAAGTGCCCGAAAACAATAATATGATGCATCAATAAATAACAACAGAGACTGCGATGAGATATGAAATGAATGAACATGACTGAGTATGAAATATCAATGAAATCAGTAAGACAACAACAAGAAACGACCACTATTGGTCCCAACAGTTCCGGCATAAAGCTTAGGCATGATATCTAGCATGAGTGACAGTTCACATTCTTTATCACATGATGAAAACATGGATATCAACAAGATAAAACCACTATACGGTGCCATGGAGTCAACCAGGTCACAATTCTCACAGGGCACGCCTGCACGTCCGTCACTTGGCATGTGTGTCACCTCAATACCAATCACATAGCACATAATTTGGGGTTTCGAACCCTCATAACCAAGTTTGAAAGTGTTATTTACCTCAATACGGGATAAATTCTACTCTAAAATGCCATTTTCTCAAACTCGCATTCCCGAATCTAGCCCCAAGCAGTTCAATAGGCTAAAGGAACTAATTTCACAAGAAAAATACGAAATTATAGCCAAAATCCGAAATTGGCCCAAACCCGGCCCCTGAGCCCACGTCTCGAAATCTGATAAAAGTCACAAAATATGAAAGCTCATTCACTCACGAGTCTAATCATACCAAATTCATCAAAATCCGACACCAATTGGTCGTTCAAATCCTCAAAACCAACTCTCTAAATCCCTAGCCTCAAATCCCCAATTTACCCCTCAAAAAAATACCATCTAGGTGGGAAATCAGTGGAGAAACATAATTATTGAAGAAAAATGAACACAAGGAACTTACCTCAAGAATTCCAATTGAAAAGCCCTCTCAAAATCTCTAAGATCTGAGTTAAAATGATGAAATGAAGCCAAAAATCTCGGACCCCGCAGATATAGGTTCTACCCAGACATTTCCGCACCGACGAAGCCTGGGCTCGCACCTGTGCGCCCGCTGGTGCGAACAATTTGGGTGCACCTACGAAAATGACTAACTCCGGCTGCCTCCGCCCCTACGACCCATGGTCCGCTTCTGCGCTATCGCGGGTGCGAAGAAACCATTGCACCTGCGACCCCTTCTGGTCTCCACCCTTTCCGTACCTGCGCTCAACCTGCTCCACCTGCAGCATCGCATTTGTGGTCCCCTCTCCGCAGGTGCGGTCACACCAGAATCTCTCAGACTTCAGCAACTTCTCAAATCACATTCCAAGTCCGTTAACCACCCGAAGTCAACCCGAGGCCCCTCGGGAGCTCAACCAAACATACCCACAAGTCTTATAACACCATACGAACTCAGTCTAATCTTCAAATCACCCCCAACAACATCGAAAACACGAATTACATACGAATTCAAGCCTAAGAAACTTCAAAATGTCCAAATTTTACAAACGACGCCAAAACCCATCAAAACAAGTCCGATTGACTTCACATTTTGCACACAAGTCATAAATGATCCCACGAACCTACTACAACTTCCAGAATAGGAATCTGACTCCTATATCAAATTGTCGATCCCCCAGTCAAACTTCCCAAAATTTGACTTTCGCCATTTCAAGCCTAATTCCACTACTAACCTCCAAATAATTTTACGGACATGCTCCTAAGTCCAAAATGACCATACGAAGCTACTGGAATCATCAGAATGTGAATCCGGGGTCATTTACACATAGATCAATATCTGATTGACTTTTCTAACTTAAGTTTTCCATTTAAGAGACTAAGTGTTTCATTTCATACTGAATTCACTCCAGCCCGAACCAACTAACCCGATAAGTCATTGATAGTAGGCTATATTTATGCAATTTAGACACTATTTATACTCTAATTTAGCTGCACTTTATTGATATTTGAATGCTAAAAGATAACAAAATGCTCTAATTAAGAATTTTATGCTTTGCAGGAGCCACTCCAAGCTAGGAGGAAGCTAAAGAGTGTTTTGGATTCAGTGTGGAGTGTGGAAGTCCAGTCGAAGGTTAGCCCGATCGAAAAGGAACGAGAAAAGAAAGCGGGGAGGTCCCTTCCAGGTGCGCGGCCAGGGAGTTGACTGTGAATTAGACCACGCACTGGAGGCAGAACACTGGCTGAAATATGCGGTCGGATCCGCGGTTGAATCCGCGGCCACGGACGGGCGGACAGAGGCCAACAACTCAGGGGAAATTATGTAATTTCCAAGGCGACTAACCTAAACCTATATGAAGCCTAATTCGCCCAGAAGAGAAGGAGAGTTATTTTTAGGAGATTTTGGAGGCAAGAACAAGAGAGAGAAGACGGAGAATTTCCTAAGAGTTTTCATCTTCTTCTTCTTACTTCCATTATTGATTATGAATTGTTATAGTGAATTTTTATCCATTAGTATGAGTAGCTAAACTCATCAACTAGGGTTGATGGAACCAATTGTTGGATGCGGTTTTGACTATATTTAGATATAATTGAGCCGTTCTTATTCTATGATTGTTCAACTATGTGTTGTGTTGTGATTAATTGAAAGGGCCCTTGATTAATCGTGTCTAGTCACCTTGTGTTGCTTGAGAAAGAACACTTGGTTAGATTGTTGTTGAACAACACCACTTTCGGGTAAGTTAAGAGATTAATTACTTGAATGATCAAAGAAGGGTTAGAGATAACGAAACTTTGGTGGGATAATTCTGAGTTGCATAAACTGTTAACTAGAGTAGCTCGAGAGAATGCTTCTAGTAAATTATCGTAATTGATCAAGAGATAATTACGGTAGCCCGGAACTCATAATCCTCACAGAGTATTACGGCAAGATTATAGCTAACGTGTCAGGAATTAGTCCGGCAATTGGGGAAATCAATAGCCCTAGATCCTTTTAACCTTTGAATTCAACCTTATTCTTGATTATTGCTAATTTTGTTGTCATTTTTCATTAGAGAAATAAATTCCACTTATGCTCTATTAAAAATATTGCATCCGGAAATTGTCTGAGCTTATTATCATTAGCATTGTTAAAAGTTGTAGTAAATAAGTTGGTTCCCTGTGGGATTTGACTCCGGACTTGAACCGGATTATATTTGCAGCGACCGCTTAGTCCTTTTTACAAGGCATAGTTGGGCGTGATTAAATTTTGGCGATGTTGCCAGGGAACTAACGGTTTTATTTATTACAAATTAGTTTAGATCAATTTCCTATGGTGTTAAAACGTTTCCATTGAAATTCTCATGTTTGAACTCTTTTGTGACTGCCTAGAAGTTATTTGAGGACTGGTGAACTTTTTGAAGGACTCCCAGACCCCGAGAAAGTATTCAAGGCATTGAATCGGGCCAACAAAAAGGACTCAGTGACTGGAGAGGCTCAAACTTGGCTGAATTTGCTCCCAGTAAACTCCATTGCTACTTGGGAAGAATTAGTCAAGCAGTTCTTAAACAAGTTTTATCCTCCCAACAAGACTGCAAGGCAAATTGATGAGATATTGCAATTCAGGCAGAAACTGACTGAGACATTGCAAGAAACCTGGGAGAGGTTTAAGGGTATGCTAGTGAAGTGTCCACACCATGGCATTCTAGATCAGATGCTAGGACAGAGATTCTACATGGGTTTGGCAGACAATTTGAAGGCTAATATAGATGCTTCAGCTGGGGGTGCATTTTATAGCAAAATGTTCACAGAGTGCAAGATTCTTCTCGACAAGATGGCTCAAAATTCAGGCTGGATGACTAGAGGTACGACACTTACACCAATAGTGCATTCTATGTCTCTTGACCCAAACAATTCCAATGCAGAGAACATAGCCACTCTCATGACCCAGATAAGCTTACTGACAAAGAAAATTGATGAGATGAGTCCAAAGCAAGTGCACATTGTTGATACAACAAATGGAGACTTGTGCACTCCTTGCATAAACTAGTCATATATGTGCTCGTGGAGTGGAGAGAATGACAACTACGGCTTCAGAGAGGACATGAATTATGTCAACAATTTTGGAGGTCAGAGGCAAGGTGGGCAGCAATGGGTACCAGCACCAAACCAGCAGTACAGACCAAACCAGCCACAACACAACCCCAATCTAGGAAGCGCACGACCACAAGGCCAAGTCGTGCCTTATCAAAGGCAACAGGGCTATAATCAGCAGCACCAGCAATAGTTGGCCTACCAACCACCTCATCAACAGCAGGAAAGCAAGATGACAGAAATCAGGGGCATGTTGCAACAACTCATTGGGACAAATGGTAAGATGCAAGAAAAGTTAGCAGCACATTATTCGGCAATAAAAGGCATTGAAATTCAATTGGGACAGTTGTCTATGGCCTTGAACAATCACCTACAAGGAACATTTCCTGCAGATACAAATATTAACCCAAAGGAACAGAACCCAAATCAGCTAATGGCAGTGAGTCTCAAGAATGGAAGAGATTTAGACAGAGAGCAAGAAGTTGCTCAATCTAGGAGAGCGACTACGCCAACTACTCCAATTACATTAGAGACAGATGAGTCAGCATAGCTCACCGAGGTTGTAATTGAACAAACACAGGTTCACAAGGGTAAGGAGAAGGAAGGTGAACAACTCGCAAAACAGGTGGTAGAAAAAGCTTCCAACAAAGAAAAGACACCAAGCAGTGGGCAGAGGTTGACTCCTGCACCATTCCCTCAGAGATTGGCAAAGCAAAAGAAAGATGATCAATACAGGAAATTTATGGAAATGCTTCAAAAAATTCAATTGAATATTCCATTGATGGATGCTTTGAGGGAAATGCCAGGGTATGCAAAAATGATGAAGGACCTAATGTCGCGAAAATGTGACTTCCAGGACCTGTCCACTGTAACTCTGACGCAGTCCTGCAGCGTGATAGTGACAAGACTTATGGCTCAAAAAGTGTCTGATCTAGGTAGTTTCACTATCCCATGCACCATTGGGAGTTATTCTTTTGCTACAGCATTGTGTGACTTGGGGGCCAGTATAAACTTGATACCCTTGGAAATCTATACAAAACTGGGTATTGGCAAAGCTAGACCGACCTCAATATTGTTGCAACTGGCTGATCGCACAGTCAAAAGACCGACAGGAATTCTTGATGATGTGCTTGCTCAAGTGAGGAAGTTTGTATTCCCTGATGAATTCGTTATTCTTGACTGTCAAGTGGATGAAGAAATATCCATCATTCTGGGAAGGCCATTCTTAGCCACTGGAGAGAATTGATTGATTGTGAGACTAAAGAGTTGAAAATGAGGTTGAACAATGAAGAAATAATATTCAACGTTCAACAATCCATGAGGAAACCAAGTGAATTTGCAAATTGCTCACTAGTGGAGGCCGTGGATGTAATACTGCAAGAGGAGGATGAGACCCTTAATGTCAGGATTCACAAGAAGCCTATTTGATGAATTTGGAAGAGATAGATGGTGAAGGGCTGACGGAGTGGGTCATGGCTCTCGAGGGTCAAGGGTTCTGGAAAAGGGAAACTTAGTTCGAGCCCCTACGCTTACAAGAAAGAGCAACACCACCTACGAAACCCTCAATAGAGGAGCCACCACAGTTGGACCTGAAACCGCTTCCATCTCACCTCAGGTACACTTTCTTAGGGCCTAATTCTACTTTGCCTATTATTATATCATTTGGCTTGCTAGCTGTGCAGGTAGAGCAACTCTTGCATGTGTTACAAGAATGTAAGACTGTCATTGGTTGGACTATGGCAGACATAAAGGGTATCAGCCCAGCCTTTTGTATGCACAAGTTTCTCTTGGAAGAGGGGCACAAACCTTCTAGAGATCATCAACGACGGCTGAACCTGAATATGAAAGAGGTGGTGAAGAAGGAAGTGATGAAGTGGCTGGATGCGGGTATCATCTTTCCCATCTCTGACACCAACTGGGTCAGCCATGTTCAGTGTGTGCCGAAAAAGGGAGGAATGACGGTCGTACAAAATGAGAATAACGAGTTGATCTCGACTCGTACAGTCATGGGGTGGCGGATTTGCATGGACTATCATAAATTAAACACAGCCACCCGAAAAGACCATTTCTCCTTGCCTTTCATTGACTAAATGTTGGACATGTTAGATGGGCGGTCTCACTTCTGTTTCTTGGATGGATATTTAGGGTACAACAAGATCTCAATAGCCCCTGAAGACAGAGAGAAAACATCTTTCACTTGTCTGTATGGCATCTTTGACTTTTGGAGAATACCTTTTGGACTTTGCAATGCGCCGGCTACATTCTAGCGGTGCATGTTAGCCATTTTCACTAATATGGTTGAAGATATTATGGAGGTGTTTATGGATGATTTCTCTATGGTGGGGGATTCATTCGAAGATTGTCTTCACAATTTAAGAAGAGTGCTCAAAATATGTGTGGAAACAAATTTGGTGTTGAATTAGGAAAAGTGCCATTTTATGGTATAAGAAGGAATAGTTTTGCGGCATCGAGTGTCCAGTAAGGGAATTGAGGTCAACCATGTTAAGGTTGATGTGATTGAGAAATTTCCACCACCCACTTTGGTCAAGGCAGTGAGAAGTTTCCCTGGGAACGCCGGGTTCTACAGGCAAGTCAGGTTCTACAGGCAATTCATAAAAGATTTTTTCAAGATTGCTAACCCTTTATGTAAACTTCTTGAAAAGGATCAGCCCTTTGTGTTTTCTAATGATTGCAGGTTGGCATTTGAGGAGCTGGAGAAGAGAGTGGTAATTGCACCCATCATTGTTGCACCCAACTGGGAGCAACCATTAGAGATCATGTACGACGCCAGTGATTATGCTATAGGAGCAGTCTTGGGGCAGCAAAAAGACAAGATGATACACCCAATTTACTATGCAAGCAGGACGCTCAGTGGTGCACAACTCAATTACACCGTAACGAAAAAGAAAGTGTTGGTTGTAGTGTTTGCCTTCGACAAATTTAGGTCATACTTAATTGGTTCAAACGATATTTTTTATACTGACCATGCAGCAATTAGGTACTTGATAGGAAAGAAGGAGTCAAAGCCACGCTTAATCCACTGGGTTCTTTTACTATAAGAATTCGATCTGGAAATCCGTGACTGAAAAGGAACGGACAATAAATTGGTAGACCACCTCTCAAGGTTGGAAGGAGCTGAAAAGAAGATGGAGGTTGAAGATATAACAGAGACAATCCCAGATGAACAATTACTCGTTGTGACAATGGAAGAGTCGCCATGGTATGCCGATATATATTTAGCAAGCGATATTGTACCTTATGAACTCTCTTAGGTTCAAAAGAAAGAGTTCTTTTGCGATTGTTGATATTATTATTGGGATAAACCTCTACTTTTTAGAATATGCGTAGATAACATGATCCGAAGGTGTATACCCGAGAAAGATCAACCTTCTGTTTTGCAGGCTTACCATGCTTCACCATATGGTGGACACTTTGGAGGAATCCAGACAGCAGCAAAAGTGTTAGAATCGGGGTTGTATTGGACAACTCTGTTCAATGATGCCCATGCTTGGGTAAAACGTTGCGATGAGTGCCAAAGGACAGGCAATATATCTCGACGTCACGAGATGTCGATGACCACAATTCAAGAGGTGGAGGTTTTTGACAGGTGGGGGATTGACTTAATGGGGCCTTTCGTCAGCTCGTATGGTAACAAATACATATTGGTAGCAGTTGACTATGTCTCCAAATGGGTCGAAGCAGTGGCTCTCCCAACCAATGATGCAAAAGTGGTGACAGAATTCCTTAAAAAAACATCTTCACACGTTTTGGCACCCCGAGCTATAATCAGTGATGGTGGAACCCATTTTTGCAATAGAGCGTTCACACGGCTGTTGGAAAAGTATGGAGTTCGCCATAAGGGAGCCATACCGTACCACCCACAGACGAGCGGGCAAGTTGCAGTGTCCAACAGGGAAATCTAAAGTGTCCTGAACAAGACAGTGAATGCGACAAAGACTGATTGGGCAAAGAAGCTGGATGATGCATTATGGGCGTACCACACAGCATTCAAAACTCCAATTGATATGTCACCATACAAGTTGGTATTTGGAAAAGCATGCCATCTTCCGGTAGAACTCGAACATAAATCCCTTCGGGCATTGCGGCAGTTGAATTTGGATATGGAGACCGCAGGCACCAACAGAGTCACTGAGTCACATGAACTCGAGGAATTCAGGTTCCATGCATTTGAGAATGCAAGATTGTACAAAGAAAGGATGAAAATGATGCATGATAAGCACATTCTTGATCGGAACTTCAAACCCGGAGAACTAGTGATGTTATACAAATCGACATTGAGATTATTTCCGGCTAAGTTGAAGTCCCGATGGTTAGGACCCTTCAGAGTGGTACAAGTGTTCTCAAGTGGAGTTGTAGAAATTGAATCTGAAGATGGGACAAATAAGTTCACGGTGAATGGGCAAAGGTTGAAACATTANAACTGGGTCAGCCATGTTCAGTGTGTGCCGAAAAAGGGAGGAATGACGGTCGTACAAAATGAGAATAACGAGTTGATCTCGACTCGTACAGTCATGGGGTGGCGGATTTGCATGGACTATCATAAATTAAACACAGCCACCCGAAAAGACCATTTCTCCTTGCTTTTCATTGACTAAATGTTGGACATGTTAGATGGGCGGTCTCACTTCTGTTTCTTGGATGGATATTTAGGGTACAACAAGATCTCAATAGCCCCTGAAGACAGAGAGAAAACATCTTTCACTTGTCTGTATGGCATCTTTGACTTTTGGAGAATACCTTTTGGACTTTGCAATGCGCCGGCTACATTCCAGCGGTGCATGTTAGCCATTTTCACTAATATGGTTGAAGATATTATGGAGGTGTTTATGGATGATTTCTCTATGGTGGGGGATTCATTCGAAGATTGTCTTCACAATTTAAGAAGAGTGCTCAAAATATGTGTGGAAACAAATTTGGTGTTGAATTAGGAAAAGTGCCATTTTATGGTATAAGAAGGAATAGTTTTGCGGCATCGAGTGTCCAGTAAGGGAATTGAGGTCAACCATGTTAAGGTTGATGTGATTGAGAAATTTCCACCACCCACTTTGGTCAAGGCAGTGAGAAGTTTCCCTGGGAACGCCGGGTTCTACAGGCAAGTCAGGTTCTACAGGCAATTCATAAAAGATTTTTTCAAGATTGCTAACCCTTTATGTAAACTTCTTGAAAAGGATCAGCCCTTTGTGTTTTCTAATGATTGCAGGTTGGCATTTGAGGAGCTGGAGAAGAGAGTGGTAATTGCACCCATCATTGTTGCACCCAACTGGGAGCAACCATTAGAGATCATGTACGACGCCAGTGATTATGCTATAGGAGCAGTCTTGGGGCAGCAAAAAGACAAGATGATACACCCAATTTACTATGCAAGCAGGACGCTCAGTGGTGCACAACTCAATTACACCGTAACGAAAAAGAAAGTGTTGGTTGTAGTGTTTGCCTTCGACAAATTTAGGTCATACTTAATTGGTTCAAACGATATTTTTTATACTGACCATGCAGCAATTAGGTACTTGATAGGAAAGAAGGAGTCAAAGCCACGCTTAATCCACTGGGTTCTTTTACTATAAGAATTCGATCTGGAAATCCGTGACTGAAAAGGAACGGACAATAAATTGGTAGACCACCTCTCAAGGTTGGAAGGAGCTGAAAAGAAGATGGAGGTTGAAGATATAACAGAGACAATCCCAGATGAACAATTACTCGTTGTGACAATGGAAGAGTCGCCATGGTATGCCGATATATATTTAGCAAGCGATATTGTACCTTATGAACTCTCTTAGGTTCAAAAGAAAGAGTTCTTTTGCGATTGTTGATATTATTATTGGGATAAACCTCTACTTTTTAGAATATGTGTAGATAACATGATCCGAAGGTGTATACCCGAGAAAGATCAACCTTCTGTTTTGCAGGCTTACCATGCTTCACCATATGGTGGACACTTTGGAGGAATCCAGACAGCAGCAAAAGTGTTAGAATCGGGGTTGTATTGGACAACTCTGTTCAATGATGCCCATGCTTGGGTAAAACGTTGCGATGAGTGCCAAAGGACAGGCAATATATCTCGACGTCACGAGATGTCGATGACCACAATTCAAGAGGTGGAGGTTTTTGACAGGTGGGGGATTGACTTAATGGGGCCTTTCGTCAGCTCGTATGGTAACAAATACATATTGGTAGCAGTTGACTATGTCTCCAAATGGGTCGAAGCAGTGGCTCTCCCAACCAATGATGCAAAAGTGGTGACAGAATTCCTTAAAAAAACATCTTCACACGTTTTGGCACCCCGAGCTATAATCAGTGATGGTGGAACCCATTTTTGCAATAGAGCGTTCACACGGCTGTTGGAAAAGTATGGAGTTCGCCATAAGGGAGCCATACCGTACCACCCACAGACGAGCGGGCAAGTTGCAGTGTCCAACAGGGAAATCTAAAGTGTCCTGAACAAGACAGTGAATGCGACAAAGACTGATTGGGCAAAGAAGCTGGATGATGCATTATGGGCGTACCACACAGCATTCAAAACTCCAATTGATATGTCACCATACAAGTTGGTATTTGGAAAAGCATGCCATCTTCCGGTAGAACTCGAACATAAATCCCTTCGGGCATTGCGGCAGTTGAATTTGGATATGGAGACCGCAGGCACCAACAGAGTCACTGAGTCACATGAACTCGAGGAATTCAGGTTCCATGCATTTGAGAATGCAAGATTGTACAAACAAAGGATGAAAATGATGCATGATAAGCACATTCTTGATCGGAACTTCAAACCCGGAGAACTAGTGATGTTATACAAATCGACATTGAGATTATTTCCGGCTAAGTTGAAGTCCCGATGGTTAGGACCCTTCAGAGTGGTACAAGTGTTCTCAAGTGGAGTTGTAGAAATTGAATCTGAAGATGGGACAAATAAGTTCACGGTGAATGGGCAAAGGTTGAAACATTACCTTGAAATGGTCAAAGAAAAGGGGGATAGAGTGGTGATATCTTTGGAAGAGCCCCAATACATGAGCGAAGAGTAATAATGAAAGCATGCGTGCCGCGACGTTAAATCAGGCGCTTCCTGGGAGGCAACCCATGGTTTGTTGTAAATCATTGTGCCGCGACGTTAACTCGGGCACTTTTTGGGAGGCAATCCATTATTTTTCTTTACTCTTGTTTTTGTAATAGATTTTGAATGGAATTGACCGAGCTACTAATGTGCAGGGATAAAATTATGCGCCTTGGAAGGATTCGGGAGACGAAATTAACCCGGAGATAGGTAAAAGTGCGAAAAAGACAAAAATTTACTGGAGATCGATATCCGCGGATTGGAAAGCGGAGTAGGCCGCGGATTTTGCATAGAGCATTGCCCCCCGTCCGCACCCGTGGATTGAACCACGGAGTCGACTGTAAATTTTACTACCTTCACTGCCGCAAGTCCGCGCCCATGGACCTGACCACGGATTGGGGTGCAGATTTTGTCCCCCTTACTGTTCCTCATCCGGGGCCGCGGATTGGACGCGATACCGCGGATGAGGCGGTACCAGGTTCAGAATTTGTTATTATTATTAATTAGTTTTCTTTTACTTAACCCCTCCCCCCCTAACCGCCCACTCCCTCACTTCTTCTTTCCCTCCCCCTTAACAAAATCTAAAACCCTTCCCCCTTCCCCTAACACAAAACACACGTCCCCTCTCCCTCTCCCTCTCCCTCTCCCTCAAAATTTCTCTTATCAACAAAGCTTCTTCTCCTTCCTCCTCTTCTCCACTCAACCAATCCCCAATATTCGTTCCTCCCAAGATCTCCAAGTAAGTAACATGATTCTATTCCTCTTTCTTAATATTTGTTTTGTTTTAATTCTTTATTTTTCACATTCTTTTCCTTTGCTATTGTATGTGTAGGATAGTAGAATCACGGGTACTCTTGTCTTGGTTTAGGATTGTAGTATATATGTGGCATGTGAGGCTAATAGATTTGGTTGAATTGGGGGAAGACATTGTTGAGTTTGTGAGGAATGGAAGTTTAATTGCGGCTTTAGGTAACTTGGGGATATATGCACCTTAAGTGTTTGTCGAATTGCCACAATGAGTTTGAATGTAAATTGTGACCAATTGTGCGAGTGAAGTCTGAGTAACCGCCATTGGTTCCCATATTCCGTCGATTACTGATAGTAGTGTTTGTTGTGTAGGTACCATGACACCTTCAAAGACGAGATGCACCACCGGAGCCTCGTCAAGTAGTCATGGAGGTTCATTTTGGGCACGAGCACCGGCCAGTGCAGCTCAGTTAGATTGTACTAGGTTTGTCTCCAGAACTGCCCAAGACCGTTTCAGTTTGAAGGCCACTAAAAACCTTGTACCTAAAAGGGGTATTGATAGGGCGTCCCTCCAGTATGAGTGCCCTAATATGTATCGGGAATTGATTAGGCGCAGGTTGGACAGATTTTCGAAGAGCCGGAGGAGGGTAACTTGATGCTTGTCTGGGAGTTCTATGCCAACTGCCCCGAACATGAGGATAGAATATGCACTGTGTGACACACGAGGGTGGATGCCTCGATAGAAGCCATCTGGAGAGTGTATCGATTACCTGTATTCAATGGGGAGGAGGATTTCTATGATACTTACAAGAGAGAACCCATCACATGGAACGGGTTTTTCAAAACTATCTGTGCACCAGACAAAGAGGTAGTGTGGGTTGTGCCGTGATCAAAGCTACACTCTGCCTCACTCACTTTTGAAGGAAAGTGCTGGTTGTACATCATCAACAGTCGCTTGTTGCCGTCCCACAACACCACGGAGGTCAATGGTCTGAGAGCTGCCTTGATCTGGTGCTTCGTGAATGGCTACGATTTTGATGTGGCCAAGGTTATTCAGTCTGAGATGTTCGTCCGTTCACCACAGAAGAGGTATGGGTTCTTTTTCCCCTCTCTGGTCACTACATTATGCCGGGCAGCAAGGGTGCCTGAGAACCCAAATGCAGATGGCATGGTGAAGAAAGAAGCAAAGTTTCGGGCAGACAAAGTGACCATCGGGAAAGACCCGGTGGCACCCGGGGCAACTCATAGTGACGATTCTAATGCGCTGGAGGAGGGCGGTGAAGGGCAGGAGAAGGTTGAACCTACCTTACCCCCACAGGAACAAGCTGCAGTGGCTAAAGCACCATCCCAGGTCAGACGAAATACACGGATGACAGCCTTAGAACAGGATATGGCAGGGCTGCGCACTTCCGTCACGGAATTGGGGGCTAGAGTTGATGCCTTGGCCACCCAAAATGTGAAGTCAGAGAAGAAAATCATGGGTTGGCTGCGTGCGCTGGGGAGGGCGTGTCATCTCGAACCTGGCACTGTCTCCAATCAAGACTGATCCACCAGGGTAGTTCCTTTACCTCGCATTACATTATTTTGTATGACATGGGGGCATGCCATCTTTTTAAGTGTAGGGTGGGGCATACTTTGTTGTATGTTGTATGTAGAATAGTTTCGTAGTTTATTTACATAAATCATTTTTGACTTGTCCCAATGATGGATATCATTTGACAGGTTTCATGAGGGATTAAAGTCGAAAGAAAAAGAAATGGTGCGGTGAGCGTGGATTTTCTTTTGTAGTAGTCTATCAATTCCCCCTTGTTTTTTTTATAAACCACGGTTCTTTTTCAAGGGTTTCATTTGAACCGGGTGTAGTTATTTTTTATTTTTTAGTTAGGAACTTATAGGCTATGGGTAGGATTAGAATAGGATCTCTTAA
>AWOL01S0089215.1:8729-43987 GCA_000715115.1 Nicotiana otophora | reverse complement strand
GGTAGTGGTTATTGAGTGTTCTGGTTGCAGATTGTTTTTCTCGGAGATAGTAAGGTAGCTGTTGGCGATCGCAGCCCCTGCTCTTCTCCCTCTTATCTCCCTCTAGTTGTATTTATCTATTTTCCAGGCTAAGTTAGCCTTGATATTGTTAGATAGCTTATAGTAGATGCTCATGACTAGTGACACCCCGATGTCAGGCTTTTCTTTTCTGCAAATTCTGTTTTTTTCTTGATTTGAACTCCTTTAAATGGAGGTTTTATTTTAGTTAACCTTGGAATTATCTTTGAAATGAAATATCGATTTGTTTTGGAAATGAGTCGGCTTGCCTAGTTCCACGATAGGCGCTATCACGACAGGGTTAGTTTTGGGTTGTGACACATAAATGCTCAAACATTAACTCAACGGGTGGTTCCGACTGAAGATGCGGACGTATTGAGAGATCACCCAGTGAATTATGTGTGGGTGCAACGGACCTTGGCATCTGGTTGATTTATACGAGCTATGAAGGTTAATATTGTGGATCATCGGACATTTTGACCTATAACTTCGCATCGAGTGGGGAAGTCCACTATAAATGGACGGATTGCGCGGTCATGTGTTATATCTGTTTTGGCCTGAAATGTATATATGTGGTACTGAAAGGTTCCCCAAATATTTACACATGTTTAAGGCCTGAGATTTTGTAGAGGATAAGGTTGGTACTTGCGATATGTCCGCCTACTTAATAATCCTATACTTCAGTACCAAATGAGTTAGAGAACCAACTTGAAATTTATAGAAGATCTACTCAGCATGGACGTCATTGTTGCAGATTTTGGGATGCTTTGGGGGAAGTACAGTGGTTGATGAGATTATGGAGTATATGGTTTGTTCTAAGAATTGTCTGTGCAGATTTACTTTTGTGATAGTTGTATATAAATAGGGGTAAGGGTTACCCCAAAGAAGAATCAAAGAGTATGTTAAGAAATAGGTCAGCTCAGCAGTGTTGAGTCAGTATAACAAAAGAAGAAATTGGCCTTGGGAGAGATAATTCTCCACATGTGTTCTTGGCAAGCCTATGAAGAGGGCAGACCAGCCAATGCAACACCGCCCACTTGGCTCGGTTCTTAGAAATGCTTTTGAAAGAGTTTGTTTCGTGGACTCTCTATAATGCATGGCGTATAAGGTTTGAATGGTTGCGTCAGGTTACCATGACGGTGTCAGAATATGCCCTCAGGTTCAATAAGTTAGCCCATCATATTCCTACTTTGCTTCCTGCAGCAGGGAGCGAGTCCACTAACTCATTAAAGGACTCAATTACGATCGTAAAATTTTGTACGACTTGGGAGCTACAGGCTAATACTTCATTTCCATCAGTGGTAGAAATTTCCAAGATATTAGAACGTTTTCGGGGTGAGGAAAAAAAAGGAAACTAACGAGACCAAGATGTCTCGAGGTTCTGGGGAATTCAGTGGATTCTACTCTGCGAGTATACATCATCATGGCGGGGGCTCGGGTAGTCGGCTAGCCCAGTCCGCACATCGGATTACTCGGGGTGCTCCAGTAAATTCTTTTAATGCACCACCGACATGAGTTTCCTACAATGGTTATTCCATTTATCTGGCACAAAACTCAATAGGAGCAACCAAACCTGCAAATGGGTTGTTATGAATACGGTGATACTAGGAATATCATGAGAAAATTGTCCCAAACTTGGGAGAGACATATTTCATCAAAGCACTCAGGATACATACCCCATTGCAGTTACTGCACCACCCACACGACCAGTTAGGGGTAGAGGATAGACGGGTAGAAGGCGTCCTAGAGGTGGAGACCCAGCCGTTGATATAATTGTTTTATGGTATGGTGGAGGTCGCTACATCAGATGGTGTCGTTACAGGTACGACCTCGATTTAATATAAAGGAATAATTTCCTTAACTTGATTCAGTTCTGAGTATCGAGACGAGTCCTCATATTGTGCTCCATTTATGATTGAGCTTCGTAATTCTATAATCTACTTATATGCTTAGTCCTGTTGGGAGATTCTATAGAGATAACTACGCCTATCATTCTGTGTTGGTCACTAATAAGAGCTGTGAGGCTAAATATGGCTTTTTGTTACTCATTGCGGTAAGTTTTGATGTAATTTTCGGACAATTAATTATACATTATGAATTACATGCCCTACCGGTGTAGGGTTCATTATGTGTTGTGATGTTTTGTACCCGAAATTATTTAAAAGTGGAAAATGGAAATTTTTGATTGGCACGATGTGCATATTACTTGTGATTCAAAACTGAGGACGAGATCCTCCCATTTTAATATAAATCGATATGTTTACCCCGGGTTACGAGCTGCGGTGGAAGTTATATAAGGACGAGATCCTTGTGATAAAAATTCTTGTGTTTAAGCTCTCCCTTGTGAAATTAAATTTGTACTATAGTACTAATAGGGAGTCATGCCTTTTAGGCTTGTTTGAAAATTCTTGTATGAAATTCTCTGTGCATATTTGCCAAATTCGTGTTTGTTATTATTGAGTTTTAACCTACGAGGTAGGTGCTCGCCCAGGTGGCGTTAAATATTACTCGTTAATTCGGGTAAATAATTATGAGGTCTTCATGCCTCGCATCTCGTTATCAGTATTGTGAAGGTTTGCAATGAACGTTTTGTTAACATGAGGTTAATTGATGATTTTGTAATTGATTATGAACAACTATTAAGACCAGATTAACCCAGAAGGGTTCCAAATTTAGATGGTTAGACGAGTGTGAGTTGAGCTTTCAGGAGCTCAAGGCCGCTTTGACTACATAGCCAGTGTTGGTATTACCCATAGGTTCAGGATCTTATACGGTGTATTGTGATACATCTCGCGTTGGGCTTGGTGCAGTATTGATGCAAGATGGCAGGGTGATTGCATATGCGTCACGGTAATTGAAAGTTCATGAGAAGAATTATCCTGTTCATGACTTAGAATTGGCTGCTATTGTTCATGCGCTGAAAAATTGGAGGCATTTCCTTTACGGTGTCTCGTGTGAAGTATTTACTGATCATCGTAACCTACAGTATCTGTTCAAACAAAAACATCTCAATTTGAGGCAGAGAAGATGGTTAAAGCTGTTGAAAGACTATGATATCACCATTTTGTATCACCCTAGAAAGGCTAATGTGGTGGCCGATGCTTGGAGTAGGAAGGTTGTGAGTATGGGAAGCCTTGCATATATTCCAGTTAGTGAGAGACCGCTAGCTGCAGATGTTCAGACTTTGGCCAATAAGTTTGTGAGGTTGGATGTTTCAGAGCCTAGTCGGGTTCTAGCCTGCACATTTGCTCGGTCTTCTTTATATGAGCGCATTAGAGAGCGACAGTATGATGATCCTCATTTGCTTGTCCTTAAGGACATGGTGCGGCACAGTGGTGCCAAGCAGGTTGATGTGGGAGATGATGGAGTTCTGCAGATGCAGGGTCATGTTTGTGTTCCTAATATGGATGGGCTTCGTGAATTAATTCTTGAAAAGGCCCACAGTTCCCGATATTCTATTCATCCGGGTGCCTTGTATCAAGATTTGCGGCAACATTATTGGTGGAGGAGAATGAAAACGGATATAGTTGCATTGTAGCTCAGTATCTAAATTGTCAGCAAGTTAAGTACGAGTATCACAGATCTGGTGGTTTGCTTCAGAAGTTAGAAATTTTTGAGTGGAAGTGGGAGCGTATCACTATGGATTTTGTTGCTGGACTCCCACGAACTCAGAGAAAGTTTGACGCAGTATGGGTCATTGTGGATAGGTTGACCAAGTCATCACATTTCATTATAGTGGCAATAATCTATTCTTCAGAGCGGTTAGCTGAGATTTACATCCGCGAGATTGTCCGCCTTCACGGTATGCCCGTGTCTATCCTTTTTGATCGAGGTACACAGTTCACCTCGCACTTCTGGAGGGTAGTACAACATGAGTTAGGCACGCGGGTTGAGTTGAGTATAGCATTTCATCCACAGACATTTGGACAGTCAGAACGCACTATTCAGATATTAGAAGATATGCTTCGCGTTTGTGCTATAAACTTTGGAGGTTCTTGGAATCAGTTCTTGCCACTTGCGGAGTTTGCTTATAATAATAGCTACCTGTCGAGCATTCGGATGGCTCCATATGAAGCATTATACGGGAGGCGATGTCGTTCGCCAATTGGCTGGTTTGATCCGGGAGGGGCTCGGTTGTTGGGTACCGATTTGGTACAGGATGCTTGGATAAGGCCAAGATTATTCATGATCGACTTCGCACAGCTCAGTCTAGGTAAAAGAGTTATGTCGGTCGTAAGGTTCTTGACATTGCATTCATGGCAGGATAAAGAGTATTGCTCCGAGTTTCACCTATGAAGGGCATAATGATATTCAAAAAGAAGGACAAATTAAGCCCGAGGTATATTGGACCCTTTGAAATTCTTAAAAAGGCAGGTGAAGTAGCCTACAGGCTTTCATTACCACCTAGTTATCCGCGGTCCATCCCGTGTTCCATGTGTCTATGCTCCGAAACTATCATAATGATCTGTCCCATGTGTTATATTGAAGCTCTGTCCAATTGGACATGGATTTGACTTATGAGAAGGAGCCGATAGCTATTCTAGCCCGGCAGGTCCGACAGTTGAGGTCTAAGAGTTACCCTTCAGTTTGGTTGCAATGGAGAGGTCAGCTGATTGAGGCAGCTACCTGGGAGTCTGAGTCGAACATTCGGAGCAAATATCCACATCTCTTCACCAGCTCAGGTACTTTTCTAATTCCGTTCGAGGACGAACATTTGTTTTAGAGGTGGAGATTGTGATGACCCAAAAATTGTCATCTTTACTTTAGACGTTCATTTCTATATTCTATAAAGATGTTGAGAGCTTACCTGCTATGAGTTATGTATCACCTGAATAGTTGATGTTAATGGCGTTCCTTTTCTAGTAATATATTGCTTATGATGCCACTAATAGTATTGTTTTCATGTTGTTTTACGTTGATTGGACTATGTATGTGTTATTAGGATTGGTTTCTGGGATTCTATGGCAGGTGGATAGGCCTAGTTACAAAGGAAACTCTAGCGAAACTTTTAGAAATTTTGGGAGTTAGTAAAAATTCGGGAAATTGAAATGGGTGAAAGAAGAGATAAGTTATGTTATGTGTTTGGGGGACTATACTTCTCATTTGAGGACTATTAATATTATGGATAATAATTGGATATGATAACAAGTGTATGAGCCATATTATAAGCGATGTGAGGTCTAAGGAGAAGCCTAAGTCTAAGTCAAGTTGAAACATTTCATAATAGACTAAAGTTTCAATGGGTACGCACAAGAACAAACTTTAAACGGGCATATATACCTATATATAAAGAAATTATCTGATGATGTACTTATCAAATGAAAGGTCTTCGATTCTAATTTTTAAATCTTCAAATCGTTCGTCATTTGGACCCTCCTACAAGAAGTTATGACCAAATTACCAAAGCCTGGAAATATGCGATTTTGCGACCAATTCTGCGATCGCAAAACTGCTTATGTGACTGCAAACTGGTCGCAGAATGCACCAGAACAGCCCAATTCTGGGCATCGATTTTTGCGACCATTGTGCGACCCGCATGCCCATTCTATTGTCCATTATGTGACCGCAGACCCGATTTCGGAGGGTTAGTTTTTCTATTTTCATAATCCCATCCAATTTTGATAAATAGGCTTTGGGGCTTATTTTGGGACAATTATCTGATGATTTTAGAGAGAAGTTTGAGTGTTTTAGAGAGGGGAAGAAGCTCAAGTGCTTTGTTCATCAAAAATATTGTTCAAGCTTTGAAATCCAACAAGGAATTATTACAAGATCTTCACCCAAGAGGTAAGGTTCTAACCTTTATTCTTCAATTTCGAGTTTGGGTAAACATGCGTGATTATGAGTGTGATTCTTGCTTGTGAGAGTATTGGTTATACATGCTTGTACCAATAAGGTTATGGGAAGATTGTTGGGTTCAAATGGGTAAAGATTGAATTGAAAATGGTAGAAATCTTCAAACAAAAATTTAATTGAGGATTTGAAAGCCAATCCGATGTCGGAATTCGATAAGTTTTGTATGGTTGAACTAGTATCGGAATGAGTGTTCAGATTTTGCGAGTTTTTCCAGGATTCGAGACGTGGGTCCCACTATTGATTTTTAAAATGAATTTGGATTTTTATCCGAAAAATTTGTAAATTCATATGAAATTAATTCTTACAATCTGTATTGAGTATATTGAATTGTTTATGACAAGATTTGAGGATTTGGGCACGAATTCGCGAGGTAAGGGTTTATTGGATTCTTAAATTTGGTTGCAAAGCGAGGTAAGTGACGTGGTTAACCTTGACTTGAGGGAGTAGGACTTATTTGTGTATTTGCTACGTGATTTAATGTGCGGGTACAACATATATGTGAGGTGACAAGTACTTATGCGTTGTAGTTGAGTCAAAGCATGCCGGTGAATTTTATTTATCATGAATACTTTCCTATTTAATTAAGATATTCTAGTTTAAGTTTATTATTAATTATTCGATCATTATTCGTGAAATTACTATTCATTTAATTATTGTTGAATAGTTTGGAAGGTGAAGTCGGTATTCTAGTATTTAATTGATTGATAAGTGCATATCCACACATTTAAATACTCTTCCAAATTTATATTATTATTTTCATGGTAAGGAAGAGTGTAAAAGTAAGAAGGCCGATACCGTGCCATTTTTATTATTTATAATATCATTGTCATGGTAAAGAAGAGTGTAAAAGAACGAAAGTTGTTGCCGTGCCATTTGTGAGTGTAAAAGCACGAAGAGTGTTGTCGTGCCATTTGTAAGTGTAAAAGCACGAACGGTGATGTCGTGTCATTTTCAGAAAGTGTAAAAGCACGAAGGGTGATGCCATGCCAAATGAGTGTAAAAGCACGAAGGGTGGTGCTGTGCCATTTTCATATTATCAATTGCTCATTTTATTGTTGATATTAAATGGTTGTTAAGTGATACTTCTCCTGCTTAAATTATGCTATCATTCCCCTTCGCATGTTCCCTCCCAATTTATAAATTGTTATTTATTTTATTATCTTTGTATTTGTATATACTTGTACAGGTGGTTTACGTACGTGTCTTGTCATAGCCTCGTCACTATTTCGTCGATGTTAGGCTTGGCACTTACCAATGCATGGGGTCGATTGTACTGATACTACACTTTGCACTTCCTGTGCAGATTTTGGAGTTGGTCCCAACGACGTACCATAGACTTGCTCGGATTCAACTACCCAGAGGAGACTTGAGGTATAACTGCACAGCGTCCGCAATTCTGAAGTCCCCTTCTATTTTATCTTAGATGTGTCTTATATTTCAAATAGCTTGAATTTTATTCAGACCTTTATTTATATTATCCTAGTAGCTCGTGCACTTGTGACATCAGATTCGGGGATGTATTTTGATAATTCGGTATTTATGGTCTTTCACACTTTATTTCAGTAATTTGACTTCTATTTAATTAAATTTTCTTTAAAATAGTTAAGATTATTTTAACGTTGGCTTGCCTAGCAAGTAAAATATTAGGCGCCATCACGATCATGAAGGTGGGAATTTTGGGTCGTGACATATATAGAATATGAGTATGTGTTATATGCAAAAAAGATAAGAGAATGATCAGGGAATCTGTCAGCCCTAAAAAATAGGAAAAAGCCATATTTTTAACAAATTTGGACAGCTATCCATTTCCAATTATTCTTTTCTTATTTTGCAACCTCTTTTCTTTTCTGTATTTCCCCTATCCTGTCCCAAATTCCATGATCTCCCCCTTTTGTTTATCGATTTATTGCTATTAGGTCCCTTTCTTATTTCTAGAAGCTTCCTAAAACAAGTAACATCAAGATTCCTTCAAAAATATTTCCTAATCAACCCCCTCTGAAGTCCCAATTAACACCATTTTTTTAACCTTTTCTTTTACCCAAAATTACTGCCTTCTTTCTCTTAATAACATTAAACAGAAATTAACTAAGCTTAAACTAACAAAAAGTTAACAAACACAAGTAATCATGAATTACCATCTATTTATCGTGTTAATTAAACAAATATGCAATTTCAAACCATAACAACAAACTATCCAAACTTCAGATTCAGCAAATAACTAATTAGACAATTAAAACAATTAACAATTGACCTAAGCGTGCTTCCAAACAAGAACTAAGAATTAAGTAACAATTAAACAAAAAATCACTAATTCGGGGAACGAAAAGGAGAAGGAAAGGATTAGCAATAGAAGACAAGGCTGCCCGAAAAAAGACATCTAGCTAACAGCCGACATCATTACATGAGTATTAGCCCACACTCGAGGCATATCAAATGCTATACGTGGCGATGTCCGCCATATACCGTAAAAAGAAATCAACTTTATGGGGATTCCATGGTGCTGGCCGGATTTTGGTGGCCTTGAATAAGTCAAAACAGGCTCCAATTGACAACTCTTAACAAGAGTGTTTGATTAGCATTGGTTTGGACCTGAGGTAGGCCGAAATTTGGGACAAACTCGAAATGGGAGTGGATTTAGGTTTTTGTGACTTCTTAGATCTAAAATCCACGGAATTGTAGGGAGTTTTAAAAGAAACGGGTCAATGATTAGGAATGAGGAGGAAAAGGAGATTGTATGGTGACGATTTGGGGTTGTTTATGGATTGCCCGCCGTCTTAGGACGATTTCCGGCGTCGAAGACGGACAATTCTATTTTATAAGGGAGTTGAGTTATGAACCGTTGGATCAAGATCAATGAATGGTGGAGATTATCTTGACCAGTCTTTGACTCAAAACGGTACCCGTTTAGGAGTCAAACGTTGCCGTTATGGTTATGGGGAGCTGGAGTGGGTCAAACATTTTGGGCTTGGGTGGATCTGAAACTTAACTGGGCTGATGCAAATGCCTTAGCCCAATTATAATTAAGAAACAAACGCCCCTTTTCCTTACCTTTTTGTATTTTCAATTTTAACCATTTTTATTTAACATGCCCTAATTCAAATTAATTTGTAAAATTAACCTACTTGCCTATTTTAATCTAACAATTGACTATTTTATTAACTGAAAAATGCATGTAAAGTGACTAATATATTTTAGTGATTTTTAGATTTTAGAAATACAACTAAATCATGCAACTAAATGCAATTAAGATCTAAAATGTGATAACATGAAAACATAAAATATTTTTGACATTTTGTGATTTAAATTACTTCTAAATATGTGAAAAAGGTAAAAATAAAAAATGCAAACGAATTAACTAAAATATAAAAACAATCCTAAAATTCTATCAAAATAATTAAACGTTGTTTTGGAATATTTTTAGGAGCAATTTATATCGGGCAAAAATTACGTGCTCCCAAATACAGTTGAGGATAATCAAGTTAGAGGCGGCTTTACCGGGCAAAATAAAAATGGAAGAATAACCATGATAATGATAGGTCAGTGTCACTACCCGAAATTCCAACTCCGGGGTCGTGCTGGCGCCTAACGCCCACTTGCTAGGCAAGACAATATTAGTACACAACTATTTATTTTAAACAAATTTTAAAAGCAGTTTAATAAGAAACAATGCTATAGAACCTCAAAATAAACATAATATACTCCAAACGATATCTAATCTAACTCGAAATTAGGTGTCACAGGTACATGAGCTACTAAATAAAAATGCTACAATCAAGGTCTGAATGAAATAAAAAATACAAGAAAATAGGAAGGGGGGTTCAGGGTCTGCAAACGCCTTGCAGTTCTACCTCCAGTCTCCGAGTAAAGAGAGTCTGAGCGCGCCTCCACTAACAGCTGTTGGGACCAACACCAGAATCTGCACAAGAAGGGCAGAAGTATAGTATGAGTACAACCGACCCCATGTACTCCGTAAATGTCGAGCCTAACCTTGACGAAGTAGTGACGAGGCTATAACACGACACTTACTATAAACCTGTACGAGTATAAATGAAACAATAGTAGAATAGAGAAAACAAGAGTTTACGTAAAATTCAGAACATAAAGTACATAACAGAGGGCTCCAGAATATCGCATATGCTCAAGTTCACATTACAACACGAATATAGTACCAATAGTCAAAATAAGTCTTCTCCGTTGTGTGCAACTTGATCTACACAATATTTCAACAATACAAATACCGTTGCGGCGTGCAACCCGATACCAAATAACATATCAAAAATTATTGCGGCGTGAAATCCGATCCCAAATAACATATCAAAATCCGTTGCGGCGTGCAACCCGATCCCAAACAATAATACCAATGTCTATTGCGGCACGAACTCGATCCCACATAATAATACCAATATCTGTTGCGGCGTACAACGTGATCCCAAATATTAATACCAATATCCGTTGCAGCGTGTAACCCGATCCCAAAAAATAATATCAATACTAAAACAACTATGGCATAGATCACAACATAAGAGAAAGTAACCAAAGCAAATAAATACTCTACGGCAAACAAATATAATAAACCGGAGCGAAACAGAAGCAAGTAAAGGCAAGTAGACAATTAAAGTAATAGAACAATTAAAAATGGACAATAAGTAAAAGCATGGGTGTACTGAACATTTAGTAAAGAAGGCATGTAGCAAGGAAATCATGTATTTAGCAAATAAGGACAAGTAACAATGAAGGCATGACAGAGATAGTAGCACAAATTAAAATAAGATATGATATAGATAAAATGCACAGTTAAAGACCCACCCCGCATGCTTAACCCATGACAATGTATATACACGTGTCACCTTGCACATACGTCGTTCCCACACATAGAATCAAGTAACAAATAGACCAGTCAAGTCCTATTTGCCTCAAGTCAAGGTTAACCATAATACTTACCTCTTTCCGCAACCAAATCTATAATCAATCATGGTCTTGCCTTTTTAACAAGCCTCCAAACCAACTGAATCTAGTAAATTATCAATTAAATAATCCAAACTAAGCTTTAGAAACTACCCACGAACGAAAAAAGTTCAACTCTGACAATTTTTTAAAAGATCAACAAAAGTTAACCTCGAGCCCTCCTAGTCGAAATCCGAGATGAGGACCAAATCCCTATTATCCATTTACCCCTGAGTCCGGTTATGTGATTTGTTTCGAAATTGAATCTCAGTTTGTGGTCTAAATCTCAATTTTATAAAATCTTTAAATTCTATCCAAAACCCCTAATTTCTACCATGAAATGCATATATTTGATGTTAAAAACTCATGAAATGTAATTAAAATTGATTGACAACTAGTTAAAATGCTTTTGAATTTGGGAAGAAAATGTTCTTCAAAAATCTCCTCTTGAGAGCTTAGGATTGAAAAATGGTGTAAAATGAGCTATGTCCCGATTTACCAATCTTTTACCCAGCTGCAGACGTCATAATTGCGTACTTTTGTTTGAAATTGCAATATCTGCAAATGCGAAACACTGATCACATTTGCTATCAGTGCATCAGATATAAAGAAGTTGCAAATACGACAAAACCTTCACATTTTCGAAGGTCCCTCCCTCCGTAAATGCGAACTAAGCTTTGCTTTTGCGAAGCTTCCCCCAAAGCTTTCAGAGTCGCAAATGCGAAACCCTAGCAATATTTGCTATTTTCCAGCCTTCACAAATGAGGTTCCTTCTTCGCAAATGCGAAATTCCCCAATCCCAGTGCCTTTCGCAAATGTGATCATTTGACCGCAAAAGTGATGCTCACAAATGCGAGATTTCCAGGCTTGCACCAGCAGCTGCTGAGAACTAGCAGTTGCAAACCCATTTGTAACCCATCCAAAAGTCACTGAGCCCCTTGGGCTCAAACCTGACCGTGCACACAACTGTAATAACATCTTATAAACTTTTTTGCTACCTCAAATCATCAAAATAACATCAAATAACACGAATCGATCCTCAAAACTCAAGACTACAACTTGAAAATTCATTTTTCACTATCTTTCAGATAATGCGCCGAAATGCTCTGGAGTCACCCCCAACCCCAACCAAACGTGCATACAAGTCAGAAACTATCATACAAACCAACCAGAATCGTCAAAATAGTGATCCGAGGTAGTTTACCAAAAATATTTATCATGGTCAACTATAATCTCGTTTTAAGTCAAAAATCACATTTTCTTCGAAATTTTACGTAAAAGCTTTTCGAAAAGAGATACGGACCAAGAACGCAAATCAAGAAACATCAAATAGAGATATGAAAGGTCTTGGAGCACATAAGTGAAGGCTAATACTCAAAATGACCTATCGGGTCATCACATTTTCCACCTCTAAAAGAAATGTTCTTCCTCGAACGGACAAATAAAAGTACCTAGATTGGTAAGAATATGGGAGTATCTACTCCGCATATCGGACTCGGACTCCCACGTAGCCTACTCGATCGGTTGACCTCTCCATTGAACTTTCATAGAAGGAATACTCTTGGATCTAAACTTATGAACCTGCCTATATAGAATAGCCATCGGCTCTTCCTCATAGGTCAAGTTCTCATCAAGTTGCACCATGCTGAAGTCCAAAACATCTTACCTATCCTTATGGTACTTCTGAAGAATGGAAATATGAAATACCAGATGTAACCCTGGTAATAAACCTCGGGCTTAACTTGCCCTTCTTCCAAACTACATCACACCCTTCATAGCTGACTCGGAACCTTCTCACCCACCATATAAGGCACATCTTGAATCTTCCGGTCTGTATAACTCTTTTTCCCAGACTGAGATATACGAAGTCGCTCCTAACTTACCTTAACCTTCTTTATAAAATCATGTACCAAATTAGCGCCCAACAATCTAGCCTCTCTAGGCTCAAACCAAACAGATGGCGAATGATATCGCCTCCTATATAAGGCCTCATATGGAGCCATATGGATGCTCGATTGATAGTTGTTGTCGTAGGCAAACTCCGCTAAAGGCAATCCCACTGACCTTAAAGTCCATAGAGCATGCCTACAATATGTTCTCCAATATCTGAATAGTGTTCTTGGATTGTTTGTCCGTCTAAGGATAAAATGCGGTACTCATCTTGACTCGCGTGCCCAACTCACATATGCAAAAAAGCGATGTAAACTGCGTGCCTCAGCTAGAAATAATGGAAATTGGCATGCCATGTAGGTAGATAATCTCCCTTATGCGAATCTGATCCAATCGCTCTGAAGAATAGGATGTCATCACCGAAATAAAATGTGTGAACTTAGTCATTGGTCCATAATAACCCAGAATGTGTCATATTTCCTCAAGGTCTGTGGTAAGCCTACCACAAAATCCATAGTGATACACTCTCGCTTTTACTCTGGTATCTTCAATCTATAAGTCAACCCACCCAGTTTCTGATGCTCACACTTTACCTTATGACAGTTCAAACACCAAGACACATGGCTGACAATATCTTTCCTCACCCTCCGCCACCAATAGTGTTGTTTCAAGTCACGTTACATCTTTGTAACACCTGGATGAATAGAATAGCGCGAACTCTGAGCCTCCTCAAGGATCAACTCTCTCAACCCATCAACATTTGGAATACAAACCCGACCTTGAAGCAGTAGTACCCCATCATCTCCAATCACAACCTCCTTAGCACCACCCCGCAGCACCGTGTCTCTCAATACCAACAAGTGAAGATAATCAAATTGGCGAGCCTTGATATGATCCAACAATGATGACTGTTCCACAACACAAGCAAGCACCCGACTAGGCTCCGAAACATCCAACCTCACGAACCGATTGGTCAAAGCCTGAACATCCATGGCTATTAGCCTCTCCTCTACTGGTAAATATGCCAAACTGCCCATGATCTCAGCCTTCTTACTCAACGCATCAGCTACTATGTTGGCATTCCCTAGATGATATAATATGGTGATATCATAGTCTTTCAACAACTCTAACCATCTTTGATGCTGCAAATTAAGGTCCTTCTGCTTGAACAAGTGCTAGAGACTCCGATGGTCAGTATATACCTCACATGGAACACCGTAGATATAGTGTCTCCAAATATTCAGTGCGTGAATAATTGATGCCAACTTTAAATCATGCATAGGGTAATTCTTCTCATGAACCTTCAACTGATGATACGTGTAGGCAATCACCCTACCGTCCTGCATCAACACTTTGCCAAGCACAATACATGATGCATCATAATACATGGTGTAAGATCCCGAACTTGTAGGTAATACCAACACTGGGGCTATACTTAATGCAGTCTTGAGCTTCTGAAAGCTCGCCTCACACTTGTCGGACCATCTGAAAGGAGCACATTGCTTGGTGAACTTAGTCAAAGGTGATATAATGGATGAAAAGTCCTCCACAAAATGGCGGTAATACCCCGCCAAACCGAAATATCTCTGGATCTCTGTAGTTGATATAGGTCTAGGACAGTTCTGAACTGCCTTAATCTTCCTAGGATCCACCTTAACCCCCCTCCCTCCCCCCCACACGACACCACGTGGCCCAAAAATACCACTACATCAAGCCAAAACTCATACTTGGAGAATTTAGCATATAGATGTTTCTCCCCTAAAGTCTGGTGCATGATCCTCAAGTGTTGCTCATGATCCTCCCCACTGCGAGAATACACCAATATGTCATCAATGAATATGATGACAAAGGAATCAAGATATTGATAGAACAAGTTGTTCATCACGAGCATAAAGGTCGCTGGGGCATTGGTCAGTCCAAAAGACATCACCAGAAACTCGTAGTGACTATAGCAGGTCTTGAATGTCGTCTTCAAAATATCAAAAGCCGGGATCTTCAACTGATGGCACCCCGATCTCAAGTCAATTTTCGAGAATACCTTAGCACCCTGAAGCTGGTCAACAAATCATCAATACCCGGTAGTGGGTACTTATTCTTTATAGTGACCTTGTTTAGGTGCATGTAGTCAATACACAACCTTATAGAGCTGTCTTTCATCTTTAAACATAGAATTAGAGCATCCTAAGATGAAACACTCGGTCTAATGAAAACCTTATCAAGAAACTCCTAAAGATGTTCCTTTAATTTGTTCAACTCCACAGGTGCCATGCAATATGGTGGAATAGATATGGGCTGAGTGCCTGGCACTAGTCAATATAAATTAATACGTGTCGGCACAAACCAGGCATAGCCAATGTCACGGTCTTAGTGTGACAATCCAGAATAGCGTGATATGGTGACAATCCATCCATGCCCAAAATCACATCAAAGTCAACCATACTGAGTAGCAGAAGTTCTACCCTAGTCCCATAGCCCCCAATAGAGACCACACACGAGTGATAGACACCATCTATCACAACTTAATCCCCTACATACATAGACACATATACATGAGCACTCACAGTATCACGAGATATATCCAAGTATGAAGCAAAATAGGACGACACATACGAATAAGTAGAACCTAAATCAAATAAAATTGATTCATCTCTTTGGAAAACCAGAACAATACCTATGATGACTGCATCAGACGACTATGCCTTCAGTCTAGCTAGAAATGCAGAGAAATGGGATTGAGACGCATCAGTCTGACCTCTACCTCTTAGACGACCCCTCCCTGGCTGGCCTCAACCTCTAATGACCTGACCCACTACCCCCGGCTACCTAACCTCCGCCTCTAGCTGGCTGAGCTGGCGGTGAAGAAACCGGTGCATGAATCATGTCACGAGTACCCTACTGTGGCATAATGCTCTGAAGTCTGGGACAGTACCTCATGATATGACATGTACCTTTACACTCAAAGCACTCTCTCGGCTGGTTGGCTGTTGAATCTGGGACTGACCGTAACGATTCGAATAACCACTGTGATAGCTCTGGATCGGTGGTGCACTAATGGGAGCTGAAGGTGCATTGTAGTCTATCTGCTCAAGATGAGACCAAGAATAATCGCGACTACCCAAAGCACCATGTAATGCCTAAAGAGCTGATTGAACCGGCTTATAGGATGGCCTCTACCAAATGAACCCCTACCTCCATATGAGGCACCACTAAAACCACCACAATGATGAGGCCTATTCTCAGATGCCGCCTCTCTACCCTGACCAAGAATCCTCTCAATCCACCTAGAGATCTTCACAACTCGAGTAAAAGAAATATCGTCCTCAATCTCTGGCCATCTGTAGCATGATACCCTAAGTAAGGCCATCTATAAATCTCCTCATTCTCAGTGGTGGATACCAACTGTGAGAGAACAAGAATAGAATGATTCAAACTCAATGATATAATAAAATTGCATGATAGAGAAAGAAAGAAAGAAGTGAAAATTCCTAAAGTCCTATAGCCTCTAGAAGATAAGTACATACATTTCCGTACCGATTCTCCAAACTCTACTAAGGTTGCTCATGATTCATGAGACCAAGGCAACCTAGGGATCCGATACCAACTTGCCATGATCCAAAATCCCAACCTCGGGGCCGTGATGGCGCCTAGTGTCCACTTTTTAGGTAAGCCAATATTAGTACATAACTATTCATTTTAAACAAATTTTAAATGCAGTTTAATAAGAAACAAAGTTGTAGAACCTCAAACTAAACATAATATACTCCAAACTCCGTCTAGTCTAATCCCAAAATCGGGTGTCACAAGTACATGATCTACTAAAACAAAATGCTACAACCAAGGTCTAAAATACAAATACAACTGTTTGAATGAAATAAATATTATAAGGAAATAGGAAAGGGACTTCAGGGTCTGTGATCGTCGTGCAGCTCTAGCTCAACTCTCCGATTAAAGATAGTCCGAGTGAGCCTCCACTAACCGCTATTGGGACCAACACCAGAATCTGCACAAGAAGTGAAAAAGTATAGTATGAATACAACCGACCCCATGTACTCCGTAAGTGTCGAGCCTAACCTCGATGCAGTAGTGACGAGGCTATAACAAGGCGCTCACTATAAACCTGTACGAGTATAAATGAAATAATAGCAAAATAGAGAAAACAAGCTTTTACATAAAAACTAGAACAGAAAGTACATAACAGAGGGCCCCAGAATATCGTTTATGCTCAAGTTCACATTACAACACGAATATAGAACCAACAGTCAAGAACAGTCAAAACAAGTCTTCTTCATTGCGGCGCGCAATAAGATCCACATAATATTTGAACAATATCAATATTGTTGTGGTGTGCAACACGATCCCAAATAACATATCAAAATTTATTGCGGAGGGCAACCCGATCCCAAACAATAATACCAATATTCTTTGTGTCATGCAACCCGATCTCAAAATATACGTTGCACCGTGCATCTCGATCTCAAACATTAATACCAATATCTATTGCGACGTGAAATCTGATACAATAATTTAATATCAATACTACAAACAACTAGGACATAGCTCTCAACAAAATAGAAAGGAATCAAAGCAAGTAAATACTCTACGGCAAACAAATTTAACAAAAAACGGAGTGAAATAGAAGAAAGTAAAGGCAAGAAGACAATTAAAGATATAGAACAAGTAAAAACAACCAACGAGTTAAAGCATTTGTGTACATAATAAGGCATGTATCAAGGAAATTATGTATTCAGCAAATAAGGACAAGTAACAATGAAGGACGGTTAAAGACCCACTTCGCATGATTAATCCATGAAATATGTACACTCATCACCTAGCACATTAGTAGTTCCCACACATGAAATCAAGCAACAAACAGACCAGTCAAGTCCTATTTCCATCATGTCAAGATTAACCATGACACTTGCCTCCTTAATCAACAATCAATCACGGCCTTGCCTTTCAAATAATCCTCTAAACCAACCGAATCTAGTCAATTATAGATCAAACAATCCAAATTAAGCTTTAGAAACTACCCATGAATGAAAAAGGTTCAATTTTGATCATTTTTTAATAGGTCAACAAAAGTCAATCCCGGGCTCACTTGGTCGAAATCTAAAATTCGGACCAAATCCCAATTACTCATTCACCCTCGAGTCCGATTATGTGATTTGTTTCAAAATCCAACCTCAATTTGAGGTCTAAATCTCAATTTTATAAAATTTCTAAATTCTACCCAAAAACTCCTAATTTCTACCCTAATATTCATAGATTTGATGTTATAACTCGTGAAAAATAATTGAAATTGATTAAAAACTAGTTCAAAATGCTCACCAATAAATTTGGGAAGAAAAAGTTCTTCACAAATCGCCTCTAGAGAGCTTAGGGTTGAAAATGGCATAAAATGAGCTAAGTCCTGATTTCCCAATCTTTTACCCAGCTGTAGATATTGCAACTGCGAACTCTTGTTCGAAATTGTGATATCTGCAAATGCGAAACACTGATCGTAAATGCGATCAGTGCATCAGATACACGGAAGTCGCATATGCGACAAAACTTTCGCATTTGCGATGGTCCCTCCCTACGCAAATGCGAACTAAGCTTCGCTTTTGTGAAGCTACCTGTAAAGCTATCAAGGTTGCAAATGCAAGACTTTGGCCGCATTTTCGATTTCTCAGCCTTCGCATATGCGAAGTTCCCTAATCCCTGTGCCTTTTTCAAATGCGATCATTTGACCGTAAAAGCGATGCTTGCAATTTCGGGCCGTGCCTTGCAAATGAAAGTCAAAAATTTACAACTGGTATAATATGAAGCTCTAAATATAGGAATACACAGAGGTTCAATCGAAAGTCAAAAACAGGTTCGAAGATTGAACGGAGGTGATTCCTAGAAGATTCAAATCTGAACGTGAAAATCTAAAAAATAGGTTCGAGCAAAGAAATATGTGATTTACTTCACGGGATGGAAAAGATTTGTACCTTCCTGAACATATGAGGAATCACCTTGCTAAATTTCAAGATTACAAAAAGCCCTAAATTGAAGGAAACTCAAATATAGATGGACAATTAGATAAATATTTTCCGTCACAATCATTGAACCAAAAGTATCAGAAGCCACGTGGTCAAATGCTAAAGAATTAGAAACTATCGTTGACTTTCCAGATGGGAAAGTTTACGTTGGTCGAGACTTGACCCGAACTTAAAGGTAATTTGATTGAATTTTTACGTACTAACCCAAATTGCTTTAGTTGCCCCCGTACCAACATGACAGGTATACCACCGGAGGTAATGACCTGTATGCTCAATATTGATTCGTGCTATAATCTGGAAAAGCAAAAGAAGAAACGAGAGTCAAATAATAAAAGATGAAGTTACCAAACTTTAAAATGTCGTTTAGTCCGTAAAGTTGAATTATCCGGACTCGCTAGCTAACATCAATCCACCATTGCTATCAAAACTCCGAGGAGGAGGATGATTGTTGGTATACCAAGCTATCTCATAGGTCGCAGTGAGCACATTCTTAGTTCAAGAAGGCAAAGATACACAATCTACTATCTATTATAAAATACTCTTAGTCACATAAACTAGGTATCTACATTGTGAAGTTGGCATTAATAGTAGTTGCCATAAACCTAAGGCTTTATTTTCAATATCATCCAACTTTCTTAGTCACTATATTTTGATTACGCAAAATTTTGCACGATAACGAACTGTCATGAAGGCTAGCTAATTGGGTAGTCAAACTTAGTGCATATGATATTATTTATCAGCCACGTACAACTATAAAATCAGAAGTTTTAGCATATTTCATAATTAATTTTAGCTCGAACATATTACCCGAAGTTGAAAAGAAAGTACATATTGCTTCCGTGGTGTTTCTCAAGATCTGGAACTTCTATATGTTCAGGTCCACGAATGTTTAAAGTTGCGGGTTAGGAACAATGCTTAATGCACCTATTAGCGAATTAGTTAGACAATTCATAAAAGTTATATTATTACTAATAATAAAGCAGATCATGAAGCATATGTTACAGGGCTCGAATTAGCTCGGGTACTCAGAGCAAACATATTGAGTTAAATAGTGATTCCCAACCCATAATCAATCAAATCCAAAAAAAAACTATGCAGCCCGAGAAATCCGAGCAAGATTCGCTACACTCGGATCTACTGTTGATATCACTGAATCCGGAAAACAACTACGGGCTTTTTAAGAAATGCCATTTTCGAGTTAAACAGACTCAGGATTGAGTGTTATGACTCAATCGTTGTGGATTGGAGGGTTATTTATCTATTTGTGGGTGACCAGAGTTGATCTGGGGGTCCATTGGTAGGCCTAATTAGGATATGTATTCTACACCGAGTCGGATTGGCAGGCTTATTCATGCTATTCGGTTGATGTTGGACTTATTCGTGTTCTGAAATGATCGGTGAGTTACTCTTCTATACTACGAGGAGTTGTGATTCACTGGTTATATGTACACATGGTGCGGTTCTATTAGGGGCCTTATAGCAAAATTTGAGCGCGATGAGTATTTGGGTATTGCATGGTCGATTGCGTATTGGTTATGTTCTTTCAGGTTGTGTGTAGCATTATGTTATTTTTTTCTCCGTGGTTATTGATTTTGAGTAGGGTGGCTCGAGGTATATAATATGGATCAGCGTTTGGATGTGGTCACGCGTTGCAAAGAAGTTATGTTAAGGTATGAATCTTGTCTTAGAACCGTGTGATTGTTCTACGGTATGTGATGGATTTTCATCATTTCTTTGTGGTAGTACTTGTTAATCTGGTGGGGCAGTTCTCTCAATTAAGTCATTTTTCCATGACTGAGTACATTTGAATTGTTTCGTATTGGTGCACGGATGGCACGCTTTGTGGCTCTGAGTTATATTGGTGTGAAATGTCTGAGGGATAGTTGTGTTTAATAATATATAGTTATTGGACCTAGAATGGGTACTATCAGGTTTGAAACGGTATATTTGGGAGGATGGAATTGAAAGTCGGCTTAGAAAGTGATTATGGTTCTGGTTGGGGCGAGAGAACTCTATGACTTGTTGAGCTGATAAGGAGTCATGAGATTTCTGCGTGTTTCCTTCATTATCAATAGTGTACAAAGGTTTTGGAATGAGGTTTTGTTCGATATGGGATTTAATACTAGTACTTGGTTGGTTTTAGAGTAGTTATGTAATATGTTAGGTGATTATTCTGTGGTTATAGTTATGGCTCGATAAAGCTTGTTTAGACTTATACAGTGCGTAACTGTGAGATTCGGGTCTTGTAAGAAAATACTGAATGTTGGGAATTTTATTCCAAGGTATTTGGGCCAAGATTAAATTAATGATTTTTTTGTTGTGTTGTGTTGTCAGGCCTATATGGGATAGGGTGACATGGGATCACCCCCGGGTACGTGTGTGGTAAGATGGAATAGTGATTTGGTGGCTTACAAACAACTCTTGGCACGTTCTAGGACGAACGTATCTTTAAGTGGGGCAGTATGTAACGACCCGGCCGGTCGTTTTGAGTATAACAGCCTCGTTCCCCCATTGACTACTCAATTTACACTTTATAGTTATTTTATGACTTACCAGATTAATTGGTTCGGGTCCGGAAGGATTTCGGAGTGAAATGAGACACTTAGTCTCATTATTGAAAACTTAAGTTGGAAAGGTTGACCAGATATTGACTTATGTATAAATCACCTTGTATTTGAGTTCTAATGATTCCAATAGCTCTGTATGCTGATTTTGAACTTAGGAGCACATCCGGAAAATTCTTTGGAGGTCCGTAGTGGAATAAGGGTTGAAATGGCGAAAGTTTAATTTTTTGAGAAGTTTGACCTGGGGGTTGACTCTTTGATATCGCGGTCGGAATCTGATTCTGGAAATTGGAATAGTTTAGTAATGTGAAATGTGACTTGTGTGCAAAATTTGAGGTCAATCGGATGTTATTTGATAGGTTTCGGCATCGGTTGTGGAAGTTTGAAGTTTCAAAGTTCATTGATTTTGAATTAAGGTGTGATTCGTCGTTTCGATGTCGTTAGGTATGATTTGAGATCTCGAGTAGGTCCATGTTATGTTATGGAACTTGTTGGTATGTTCGTACGGGGTCCCGAGGGGCTCGGGCGTATTTTGGATTGATTTCACATCATTATTCTTCATGTTGTTATTAATGGTTGTTGCTGGTTCTGGTGTGACCGCACCTGCGGTTAAATTTGCACAGGTGCGATGGTCGCAGAAGTGACAGAGAAGTCGCAGGAGCGAAGGCCGTAGAAGCGGAAGCCAGGGCACATATGCGCGTGTGCAGAAGCATCCAATGCGCGCGGAAGAGCGGCCGCAAATGCATTCTGCGCGCTTCAAAAGCACCCCTACTCACATATGCAAACTTCGTCCGTAGAAACGAGGATCGCAGATGCGACCTCTTGTCCGCAGATGTAGACGTCGCTGGGCAGAAGCTTTAAATTGTGGGTTTTGGTTTATTTCATCATTTTCAGATTTTGGAGCTCGGTTTAGGCGATTTTGGAGAGGAATTGTTTCACACATCTTGGGGTAAATGTTCTTGACTCCCTTGTGATTATATTCCATGAATTAATTTTCGTTTTCGGTGTTAGATTATTGATTTTTCGAGAGAAATTGGAGGAATTTGCTACAATTTTATAAAATGAATTTCCAAGATTTGAACATCGATTCGAAGTCGGATTTAAGTGAAATTAGTATGGTTGAACTTGTAATGGGATGAGTTATCGGATCTTGTGGGTTTCATCGAATTTTGAGATGTGGGCCCCACGGGCAATATTTGGAGTGTAATTTCGGATATTTGTGGGACAAATTAGTATTTTGATATGGAATTAATTTCCATAATTGTGTGGACTGGATCAAAATTAATTGTGACTAGATTCGAGCCATTCAGAAGTCGATACGCACATAATGGAATTTCTAGAGCACTATTTAGCTTGCTCAACATTGGATTCATCTTGTTCGATGTAAGTAACTCTTCTAATCTTGGAGCTGAGGATATGAACTTTGAATATACATATTATGTGAATTGTTTAGAGGTGACGCACATGCTAGGTGACTGGCGTGCACCATAGAAATTGTGACGTAATTGGTTCCGTGGAATTTTATAGTCAAATAATCTTGGCATTTTCTGTGTAGTTTTATGTGTTGAAGAAATTGAGTTGAGAATCATATTAAAAATCATGCTGAGGCTATGTGCCAGTATTATTAAGACCCACAGAGGTCATATTGTTGTTGACTTATTTGTTTAAATTGACATTTCATACTCAGTCATATTCATTTCATTGCATATCATAATCAGTCTCTATTGTTATTTATTGATGCATCATATCATCATTTTCGGGCTAGTTTCATGACATTGTGAGCCCGTGAGAGAGAGACTGGAGAGATTGATGACTGAGTGAGTCTGAGGGCCTGATTTATTCTGATATTGATACTATGGCACGTGAGTTGTCCGTGTGGTTTATAGCGCTTGGGCTGAAGGAGCCCCTCCGGAGTCTGCACACACCCCAGTGAGCGCGGTTGATTTATATTGAGGGATGGATCTTCCCTGAACATGGACCTTGTCCGGAGCATTATATACCTGGAGATGAATCTTCTCCACGGGCTTNGAGCGCGGTTGATATTATTGAGGGATGGATCTTCCATGGACATGGATCTTGTCCGAAGTATTATATACCGGGAGATGGATCTTCTCCACGGGCTTGATTATCCCTACTCGGTACTGAGTGACTGATGATCAGTTGATGTGTATATTCCGGGATGGATCTTCCCTGGGCCGGATTGGCCATATACAGTACCAAGTGATTAAGCATGATGAGTGAAATGTGTGAGAAAGTGAGATTGAGTACTATGACAGTGTGAGTACATGAGTTCATCTCTGAGATACATTGCATTGACATGCACACATGACATACAGGCATAGAGGTGTGTTTTTCTCATGTTGTACGGTATCACGTCATTCATGATTTCTCACACATATTGGCCTACGGGCATAGTGATGCACTTTTTCCCACTAGCTATCTAGAAAGAGAATAAAACATCGTATCATTGTTGAATGGATTTTTAGGAAAATTATTATTTTCAAACTTACTTATATTTTTGGCAACTTCGGTAAACGACTTTGTATTTTCCCCGATACACTTGAAAGGCAGAACTAATTTTGAACATCATGATTTAGCTAAGCATTTATCCTTTGGGTTACTTCTTTCATTATTTGCTTTATGTGGTTATGAACTGTTGTTGGTTATTGGAGTTGGACCTTGACCTTAGTACAAGCTCGTCACTACTTTCAACCTAAGGTTAGGTTTGTTACTTATTGAGTACATGGGGTCGGTTGTACTCATACTACACTTATGCACCTTACGTGCAGATGCTGGCTGCTGATGTTGTTGTGTTCGTTGGGAGCCTGACCTAAAGATGTACATGTATTCCAGTTGTAGCTACCTCTTGTTCATGGTAGGCTTAGATTCACAAAACTCTGTTTATGCAATTTTCAAATAGATGATATATTTACTTCATACTTTGTAGACTCTATTCTTAGAAGCTCATGATTTGTACTACCAGTTCTTGGGGACTGTATCAGATTTAGATATTTCTTTACTTAATTGCTTGATTAATTGTTATTGGAATTATTTAGTGGTTAACTGTCTTACCTAGCGGGTTGGGTTAGGTGTCATCACGACTAGTTGGAGTTTGGGTCGTGACAAGGTGGTACCAGAGCTCTAGTTTCATAGGTTCTACAAGTCATGAGCAAGTGTCTAGTAGAGTCTTGCGGATCGATATGATGACGTTCATACCTATCTTCGAGAGGCTACAGGTCATTTAGGGTAATTTCCCATATTGTTTTTCTTATCTTGCGAAATTGATTCAGCTTGAAACATCACTCTTTGAATTCCTTCCACGCATTTGTATGTGCACATGAGCACTCGATATCAGTTATGCATCGCTGGCTTGGGAATCTATGAACGAGGTTCGAGATGTGTATTCTGTGTTTTGGTGATGGGACAGTCTGGAGGACTTGAGGCCATGGTTAGATCGTAGCTTAAGCTCAGTAGCTTCAGTTGTAACTTGTACATTTGGACTCATATGTCCGGTAATGTCCCCACAAGTGGAATATATGTCTCAATGAGCGGTGGAACGACTTTATGATGAGTATGATGTAACTGCGGGATGTGTTAAGACGATTTGAATGTGACGAGAAGTATTTCCTTGAAATGTAAAGGAAAGGCCATTAGGTGCTTGATTTTCATTTTGATGTGACGTACATTCTCGAGTGTGAATGTTTTGAAGGATCTTTCACGTTGTTAAATTTGGGACAAATTAAATTCTCATGTCTGGTTAATGAGTTTGGACTCAGAAATATTAAGTGATTTCCTAGTAATTGTAACTGCGAAAAGGTATAACAAGATACCAATTTGAGGCTAAGTAGGTAGGTTATCTCCTCTGGAGTAATCTACGTAGGTGTGTTCCTTATAATGTGAATGGAGAGTTTCTTTTCTGTCAGCGGAGCGTATGTGATGAGATTTGAATTGAATCTGGTTGAGAAAGTTGACTTGAGTGTTAAGAGAATGAATGTGAGCTTAGCAGACGATTGAGGTATTTTTATGGTTGGCGTTGTATGAGCTTGAGAAGAAATTTCATTGTACTGATTGCAGTGTTATCACAGTAATAGAGTATGGATATTGTGAGTTATCGAGTGTTTAAATTTATGGCTTTGAGCCAAGTGGGGGAGTTTTCTATGGACAATTCAATTCATAGTTATGTGTTAAAATTTTGTTTTGGTCTGAGGTATACTTGGGAATCAGTGATGACTTGAAGAGGTGGAGTTCAAGAATGACTCGAGTAAGGAAATTTCTGGATGCAGGTTATGGCACTTTATGAATATATGAAATTCATGGGATGAGTGAGTTGTTATTAGTGAATGATGTAGTGTGCACAGAGTGTGAATTTGATAGGTATTGTTAAGGCAAGATTGCCTCTTTAAGTGTTGTTGTGCAAATGGGGCACAGGTCATTCGGTCTGTTTGGTCGGTTTAATTGAGATTTGAGTAGAGTGGATGACTCTCGAGAATGGTTCTAATGGATGCAAGACTTATATGTAGCGATTTGGAATTTTCAAGATTTGTATATGACTAGAAACTGAGAGTTACATTAGATGGTGTCGAGACTTGTGGCATTTTTATACCATTGTGGATTATGCATTTCAGCATCAAGAAGGTGAAGGAAACATTTTTAGTTTCACATAAGGTCTCTTTAGAGTGGGTGTCGCGGTTATGATGTTTTGGGGTGCTTAAGAGGGAAGTCAGCGTCTTTTGGGCCTTAGAGCGTTGTGGTTTTATACTAGCGTCTCTTGTGTGGTGAATTTTGGTTAAGGATCATGCTATTCCATCAAGGATAAGTATCAATTTGAAGGCATATTGGAAGGGACTCGGAGAAATAGGACAGGTTAGTAGTAGATTGGATCAGTATGGTAATGGATATGATCGGTTTTTTGGGTGCTTATGATGTGGGAGTTTTCCACCGGTGATTTATCGAAATACTCTTGGGTTTGGCGACCTTCATGACTTGGTTGAGTTAGAGAGATTCAGTTCTGATGGCTTGATTATGTGCAAATGCATCCCAAGGAATTCTCGAGGATTTCTACCACGGTTTGAGATGGATATTTCCTACCGGACTGAGAAGCATGTTGAGTAGTATGATTTTCAACCGGATGAGATCAAATGGAAGGCTTTTAGCTGATCAGGTATATATTCTACTTGTGACTCGGAATGATAATGATATTCTCGTATTTTCCATATGATGGCATGATAGATATGGTGTGTTGTGTGGGATTAAGGTTTGCGTGCGCAAGGTCACAGTTTAGTTTTGAAGGGGAGGTCATAAATTCTTAGATGGCATGAACGATTTTCGATGTTTAGATGAATGCTATAACTATTTAGTATTGTGTGAGTATAGTGTATAGTTCAGAATGCGCATTATGCTTTGAATTATGGATATTTCATAGATGTTGTGGTACTATCCTGGTTGATCGACTGCTAATTTTAAGATGTTGCTATATGGCACGAAAGAATGGGAGAAGGATTCCTCGTGGGATGATCGTGTATGAGAGATGTGTTAGACATTCGGGCTATGGAGATGGAATCAGAAATGGTGATTCGTGTGTTCTATGGATTTGGAGACTGCGAGTTGCTAGGAGCAGCTTGTTTCATGGTTGCAGACTGTGAAGTCGTGGCCGAAGCTAGCCAGATAATAGTATGTATTATGACTCAGTCATTGTGGATTTTTGGAGGGTTATTTATCTATTTCTGGGTGACTAAAGTTGATCTGGGGGTCCATTGGTAGGCCCAATTAGGATGTGTATTCTACACTGAGTCGGACTGGCAGGCTTCATACTGCTATTGTTGAGGGATGTGCCATTCGGTTGATGTTGGACTTATTCGTATTTTGAAATGATTGGTGAGTTACTCTTCTATGCTACGAGGAGTTGTGATTCATTGGTTATATGTACACATGGTGCGGTTCTATTGGGGGCCTTATAGCGAAATGTGAGTGAGATGAGTATTTGGGTATTGCATGGTCGATTGCGTATTGGTTATGTTCTTTCAGGTTGTGTGTTGCATTTTGTCATTTGCTTCTCCGTGGTTACTGATTTTGAGCAGGGTGGCTCGAGTTATATAATATAGACCAGCGTTTGGATGTGGTCACGCATTACAGCGGAGTTATGTTAAGGTATGAACCATGTGTTAGAATCGTGTGATAGTTCTACGGTGTGTGATGGATTTTCATCATTTCTTTATGGTTGTACTTGTTAATCTGGCGGGGCAGTTCTCTCAATTGAATCATTTTTCCATGACTGAGTATATTTGAATTGTTGCGTATTGGTGCACGGATGGCACGGTTTGCGGCTCTGAGTTATATTGGTACAACATGTCTGTGGGATAGTTGTGTTTAATAATATATGGGCGTTGGACCTAGAATGGGTACTATCAGGTTTGAAACGATATATTTGGGAGGATGGAATTGAAAGTCAGCTTAGAAAGTGATTATGGTTCTGGTTGGGGCGAGAGAACTCCATGACTTGTTGAGCTAATAAGGAGTCATGAGATTTCTGCATGTTTCTTTCATTATCAACAGTGTACAAAGGTTTTGGAACGAAGTTTTGTTCGATATGGGATTTAATACTAGTACTTGGTTGGTTTTGGAGTAGTTACTGTGATCAGGAATGGTGCTACGAGCATGCGAGTTGTGTAATACGTTAGGTGATTATATCTGTGGTTATAGTTATGGATCGATGCAGCTTGTTCATACTTATACAGTATGTAACTGTGAGATTCGTGTCTTGTAAGAAAATTCTGAATGTTGGGAATTGAATTCCAAGGTTTTTGGGCCAAGATTAAATTAATGATTTTTTAGTTGTGTTGTGTTGTCGGGCCTATATGGGATAAGGTGACGTGGGATCACTCCCGGGTACGTGCATGGTAAGATAGAATAGTTATTTGGTGGCTTGGAAACAACTCTTGGCACGTTCGAGGACGAACGTATGTTTAAGTGGGGGAGTATGTAACGACCCGACTGGTCGTTTTGAGTATTACAGCCACGTTCCCCTATTGACTACTCAATTTATGCTCTACAATTATTTTATGACTTACTAGATTAATTGGTTCGGGTCCGGAAAGCTTTTGGAGTAAAATGAGACGCTTCGTCTCAAAATTGAAAACTTAAGTTGGAAACGTTGACCGAATATTGAGTTAAGTGTAAACGACCTCGGATTTGAATTCTGATGATTCTAATAGCTCAGTATGGTGATTTTGGACTTAGGAGCATGTCCGGCAAACTATTTGGAGGTCCGTAGTTGAATTAGGCTTGAAATGGCGAAAGTTAAATTTTTGGGAAGCTTGACCGGGAGGTTGACTCTTTGATATCGGGGTCGGAATCCAATTCTGGAAATTGGAATAGTTTCGTAATGTAAAATGTGACTTGTGTGCAAAATATGAGGTCAATCGGACGTGATTTGATAGGTTTTGGCATCGGTTGTGGAAGTTTGAAGTTTTAAAGTTCATTGATTTTGAATTGAGGTGTGATTCATCGTTTCAATGTTGTTAGGTGTGATTTGAAGCCTCGAGTAGGTACGTGTTACGTTATGGGACTTGTTGGTATATTTAGATGGGGTCCCGAGGGGCTCGGGCATGTTTTGAACTGATTTCGGATCATTTTTCTTCATATTGTTATTGTTGGTTGCTGCTAGTTATGGTGTGACCGCACCTGCGGTTGAATTTGCGCAGGTGCGATGGTCGTAGAAGCGACAGAGAAGTCGCATGAGCGAAGGCCGCAGAAGTAGAAGCCAGGGCACATATGCGCGTGCATAGAAGCGTCCAATGCACGCAGAAGCGCGACCGCAAATGTGATTTGCGCGTTGCAGAAGGGCCCATACTCGCACATGCGAACTTCGTCCGCAGAAGCGAGCGTCGCATATGCGACCTGTTGTCCGCAAATGCGGAAGTCGCTGGGCAGAAGCTTTAAATTGTGGGTTTTGGTTTCTTTCTTCATTTTCGGATTTTGGAGCTCGGTTTAGGCGATTTTGGAGAGTAATTGTTTAACACATCTTGGGATAAGTGTTCTTGAATCCCTTGTGATTATATTCCATGAATTAATCTTCGTTTTCGGCATTAGATTATTGATGTTTTGAGAGAAATCGGAGGAATTTTCTACAATTTTATAAAATAAATTTCCAAGATTTGAACATCGATCGGAGTCGGATTTAAGTGAAATTAGTATGGTTAAACTTGTAATTGGATGGGTTGTCGGATTTTGTGAGTTTAATGATTCCGAGACATGGGCCCCACGAGCATTTTTGGAGTGTAATTTCGGATTTTTGTGGTAAAAATTAGAATTTTGATATGGAATTAATTCCTATAATTGTGTGGACTGAATCAAAATTAATTGTGACTAGATTTGAGCCGTTCAGAAGTCGATACACGTAGAATGGAATTTATGGAGCACTGTTTAGCTTGCTCGACATTGGATTTGTCTTGTTCGAGGTAAGTAACGCTTCTAATCTGAACCTTGAATCTACGTATTATGTGAAATGATTGGCGGTGATGCACATGCTAGGTGACGGGAGTATGGGCATGTCACCCTCGGGTTTTAACCTGCAATAGACGGTGATAGAAGGATTGTTCCACCACTTCAATAGCTACCTAGCTCAAAAAGTTCCAATAATTTGGAGAGCAGTGGCGCGCCCTCATTTCAAAATTCACCATTTTGCCATCTTCTTCATTATATTCTCCCAAATTCTTCTGTACCGGAATATTTACTCTTGTTGCTCGTAGGGAACGTATTATGTGAAATATTTACTCTCATCACTTCCCGAATATTCAATTGAAAGTATTCGGAAAGTAGATGAACTATCTGTATTAGTGAAAAATAGACTCGACATATGGGTCTATTAAATGGAGACACATGTCAGCAAAGTTATAAGAAAAGTGAAATTACATGTAAAGATGCTATCTGAAATACCCTCGGGACTGAATATACTCGTGTCGTGTCAAATAATCTCGGAATTGATCATCATAGAATAGCCCCGGATCAGATAGGGAGAATAACTCATAATTACAAATGAGGAAAGAACCAATTAATCGCTGATTATACAGGATTTGCCATCATTATGCCATCAGTTACAAATCAATTATGTTACGTGCAATAAATGGTTGTAACGGGCAGAACAAGGCAATTAATAATGAAATTGAATCAACAGATACGAGATTGACTCAACAAGTATGGGATTAACTCATTAGTTAAGGAATTAACTCATTAGTTACGGAATTCCAACATTTACTCAACCGTTATAAGTCTTCCAAAAATAACGGATGGATTGAGCAAATACTCTTATAAATGGACCCATAATTCAAGGAGAATGGTTACCTAGATCTAGTCCTATAAATAGACGCACCTTACCACCATTGTAATCATCTAATTTTCTTCTCTACAGTTCTATACATTGTAATTCATAGTAACTTGCTCCTAAGTTTGCCATACTTAGGCTCTCCAGGCTCTGTTCGGCTCGTCATCCTATTAAGGATCTTCCAATAAGAACTATTTCTTCTCTCTTTTATTTTTACTATATTATCTGTCATTGAATTCATTTTTCACTTCTCGATCATGTCGTATTAACGGAAATTTAAATCTTTCGGATCGAATCGATTGCTTGTGGCCCATCATATAAAATTAACTGACCACTATTTGTAGAAAGATTACACTGCATATATAGGTAAAATATTAGATTTTAGAGGTATATAACATATATTGAACACTCTTTGTAGGAGAAAGTTTTTCACTTCTTTCAAGTTTGAACACCCTTGAGTAAATTTCTGGCTTTGATAATGATATGAGATGATATATTAAAAGTTAGAAAGAATGGGATACTCTTCTTAGAAAGAAGATTGGCTTAGGACGAAACCTTGAGTAATGAGAAAGACAAGTTAAGCAAGTGATGAGTGGTGGGATAAGAAGATAAAGGTATTTATAATTCCTCTACAAACACTTAAACATAATGATATATAGTTTTGTAGTGAGATTTGTATACGGTCGAAATAGATTTCGGCCTTAGCACGTCCGATCGAGTTCGAGCGATGATTTATCGAAGTAATATCCCGAAGGTGGAACAAATTAACCCCGAACCAGGGGAGGCCAATCTGTGTCGAGTCGATATCATTATCGAGCTCGAATCAAAATCGAACCATGATGCAGAGTAGATCCATCATGATGATAATCTAGAGACCAACAAACATTGACCTCAAATCAATTCGAGGGCTCGAGCCAGGATCGGGCTCAAACCAATATCACGAGTTCGAGCCGAAATCGAGCTCAAACCAAATCGAGGGTTCTAAGCAAGATCGAGCTCGCAGACAAAAGTCGTTACAATCCCACTAGAGAGAATCTTGGCAGAAACTATGGGAAAGCTGACTTATCATGGGTCTCCTACTGAATGTTTATTTTATTATGCTTAGAGCCAAATCCCTCCACTATAAAAGGGCTTGGGTACTATTTCTGTAGGACAGGTCCCAGAGAGGCTTACATTGTAATAAAAATGCTACATTCTTCTACAGGAAAGAGTTGTTCTTTCAGATTTCTTACATTGATTCTATTTGTTCAATCCTAAGATTCATTTTTTCCGACAACCTTATCTATTTCGCATTCTCTAGAATCTATGTTTATATTTCTATTGATCCATATATTTTGTGTTAAGTTATGCCACATATCCTCAGAACTGCGTATAAATCCAACTCTATCTAGTTTTCGGGTAAACAGTTTGGCGCCCACCGTGGGGCCGAGGATAATAGTGGTTATTTTGATACAAATCTAAAAAGACATGCCATTGTGCTTTGCACTTATTTCCGAAAACATCTTGAATTTCGGATCAGCTATGAATAACCACCAATCAAATGGCTTCACTGATCGATTACGAAGCCGGCCTTCAATATGAAACCAACAACTTGGCACCCGAGGCCGGAAGGCCTCAGGGCACCGAGGCTCGAATTGAAGTACCCGAAATTGGAGCCAAAAAACCATTGGATGTCAATTCACAAATATCTTTGGAGGCGAATCAGCGCTCCGAACCGGAAAGAAGCATTTAGGGAGGTACTCGATCCGTAGCCCAAGACACCCAAAATGCGGGAGAAATCTGGGTTAGCTTACGTATGATCTTCAATATGCTACAAGCCCAACAAGTAGCGATAGCTCAGCTACAGATCCAGACTCGCGCACAAAGCAGACTGGATACGAATCCACTTCGAGAAGTCACCCCTAGAACAGAGCCCGCCATAGTGAAATCTAACGAGCAAGAATCGGGGACTATTCCCGAAATTACTAAATTGCTCGAGAAACTCACAAAATGAGTCGAAGACAACGACAAGAGGGTGGAAACGTACAATGCCAGGGTCGATCAAATCCCAGGGGCTCCACCAATGATAAAGGGGCTTGATTCGAAAAATTCATACAAAAGCCTTTTCCGTCGAGTGCGGCACCGAAGCCAATCCCCAAAAGGTTCTGTATGCCCGAAATTCCCAAATATAATGGTATGACCGATCCTAACAAACATGTCACCTCTTACACATGTGCCATAAAAGGCAACGATTTGGAAGATGATGAGATCGAATTTGTGTTGTTGAAAAGGTTCGGGGAGACCATCTCGAAGGGAGCGATGATCTGGTACCATAATTTACCGCCGAATTCCATCGATTCTTTTGTTGTGTTAGCAGATTCATTCGTAAAGGCACATGCTGGTGCCATCAAAGTTGCAACAAGGAAATCTGACCTCTTCAAAGTAAAGCAAAGGGAGAATGAAATGCTGAGGGAATTCATATCCCGATTTCAAATGGAACGCATGGAATTACCCCCGGTCACATACGATTGGGTCGTACAAGCTTTCACCCAAGGGTTGAACGAGCTAAGTTCGACAGCATCACATAGGCTGAAACACAATTTGATCGAGTATCCGGCGATGACTTGGGCGAATGTGCACAACCGATACCAATCGAAAGTTAGGGTCGAAGATGATCAGCTGGGAGCTCTGTACGGACCCGTTCATCAGAACAGGACGGTTACTAAAAACCAAAAGGAGATCGACAGAGAACAAAGGTTGAACAGAGACAGATATCGACCGTACGTCGTAGATCGGGTGAATAATGGTTTAGCACATAATGCAGTTCGGAATAATTGAAGGATTGCTCGAGGACAAAATTCTCGGGGGCTTTTGAGTAAGAGCGGCTTCGATAAATATGCCGATCCTATAGAAGCACCTCAATTATCAGAATATAACTTCAGTGTTGGCGCATCCGCTCTCGTGTCAGCCATCGGACGCATCAAAGACACTAAATGGCATCGACCCATACAGACCGATCCTGCCCGAAGAAATCCCAACCAAACGTGCGAATACCATGGTACCCATGACCACGGAACGGAATATTGCAAGCAACTAAGAGAGGAAATAGCTCGCTTGTTTAACAAAGGGTACCTTCGGGAGTTTCTGAGTGATAGGGCGAAGAAACATTTTAAAAACAGGGATTCCAGCAAGCAAAACGAGCAAGAAGAACCGTAGCACATCATCCACATGATCATCAGCGGCATCGATACCCCTCAGGGACCAGTACTTAAATGCTCTAAAACATCGATGGTGGGGGAAAAGCGATCTCGGACTCAAGATTACGCACCCATGGGGACTTTGTCCTCTGATGATGAAGATGCAGAGGGGGTCATCCAACCTCATAATGACGCACTGGTAATATCCGTACTCATGAATAAAACTAAAATTAAGCGTGTGTTAATCGATCCAGGTAGCTCGGCCAACATCATCCGATTGAAGGTGGTAGAACAGCTCGGCCTACAAGAACAGATCGTACCCGTAACTTTGGTCCTAAACGGGTTCAATATGGCATGCGAAACCACGAAGGGTGAGATAATCCTACCAATAAATGTGGCCGGAACCATCCAGGAAACGAAGTTTCACGTGATCGAAGGCGATATGAAATATAACGCCCTTTTCGGAAGGCCATGGATCCACAACATAAGAGATGTGCCTTCGATCCTACACCAGGCCCTCAAATTCCTGACATCGGGAGGTGTCAAAACGGTGTACGGAGAACAGCCATCCACAAAGGAAATGTTCGCCGTTGACGAAGCTAAACCAATGTCCTCACTTTTGCCGATAAAAGGATCGGACCCGGAAGGAGAACGGGACACCAAATAGAAATCACAGACATCGGCTTCGACCTAGCCAGACAACCAAAAATTTGAAGAGGATGATGATCAAAGGGTCCCTCGATCTTTCGTGATTCCCGATGACTCCGAAGCCACCAAATCAACAATCGAAGAGCTAGAGCAAGTCATATTGATCGAGCACTGGCCCGAGCGAAAGGTATACTTGGGAACGGGGTTGAGCCTCGAGCTCAAGAAGAAACTCGTTCAATTTCTTATCGATAACATCGATTGTTTTGCCTGGTCCCATTTAGATATAACAGGGATCCCTCCGGACATAACGACGCATCGGCTAAGTCTGGACCCCAGGTTCAGACCGGTGAAGCAAAAGAGAAGGCTCCAGTCCGAGAGAAAGCATGCATTCATAAAGGGCGAGGTAACCAAGCTTCTCAAAGTAGGGTCCATTCGGGAGGTGAAATATCCCGAATGGCTGGCCAACGTAGTTGTAGTCCCTAAAAAAGGGAACAAACTTAGATTGTGTGTGGACTACAAAAATTTGAACAAAGCATGCCCCAAAGATTCCTTTTCGCTGCCCAACATCGATCGCATGATCGATGCCACGGCCGGCCACGAGATCCTCACTTTTTTCGATGCCTATTCCGGGTATAATCAAATCCAGATGAACCCGGAGGACTAGAAAAAGACTTCATTTGTCTCCAAATATGGAACGTATTGTTATAATGTGATGCCCTTCGGGCTAAAAACGCAGGGGCTACTTACCAACGCCTAGTAAATAAAATGTTCGAAGAACAAATAG
>AWOL01S0089205.1:26606-38317 GCA_000715115.1 Nicotiana otophora | reverse complement strand
TTAAAGATTAAATAACATCAAGAAGTGGTTAAAACATGGGTAAAGTAACATCAACACATATCGCAATATGCCAAACATCACCCGGCTATACCTCAAACAGAATATACGAAGTACAAAAGGTACATGACCCCGGAATGAAGTGGGGCTTACCAAGTCAACTGGGAAGAAGGTGTGATGTTATCACTGATCAGTATCTCCTGCTGTGGAACCACCTACATCCATTTAAAGATGTAGCGCCCCCGGCAAAAGGGACGTTAGTACCGTCGAATAGTACTAGTATGAAAACCAAACACCAATTTAAGAATTTAGAAATACAATATGAAGATAATGAATCAGGGCGACATTAGCATGATATAGTTAACCGTTTAAACCAGAGCAAGCTTATTAAGAGCTATCAATATCATTTATAGGATTTAAGATGAGATCCTTTATAACCATCTTCACACAAAGTGGCCCCGCCGCCTCACCCGATGTATCTAGGTGGAGGTGTAAGTACAATACCATAACTCTACTCAAGCGGCCCCGCCGCCTCACCCCAATGTATGCGGGTGGATGTATAACCACAGTACCAAGAACCTACACAAAGCGACTATATCGCCTCACCCCAATGTATACGGGTGAAAAGGCATCAACGATACNTTCCCAGTTTCGCACGCGATGGCGAACGCTATGGCCCAACTTCACTGCTAAGGTTGCACGCAGGATGATGTTTTCCTAGGTTGGATGCGACGCATCCAACCCTTCTTCCTCTGGCTAAACCACCTTTTCTTCATATTTTGCACTCCGAACACCTTAAATCGTCACACATAACTTAATTAGTCATCAAACCAATAATTATACCATGTTGGGAGTTTTAAAGATTAAATAACATCAAGAAGTGGTTAAAACATGGGTAAAGTAACATCAACACATATCGCAATATGCCAAACATCACCCGGCTATACCTCAAACAGAATATACGAAGTACAAAAGGTACATGACCCCGGAATGAAGTGGGGCTTACCAAGTCAACTGGGAAGAAGGTGTGATGTTATCACTGATCAGTATCTCCTGCTGTGGAACCACCTACATCCATTTAAAGATGTAGCGCCCCCGGCAAAAGGGACGTTAGTACCGTCGAATAGTACTAGTATGAAAACCAAACACCAATTTAAGAATTTAGAAATACAATATGAAGATAATGAATCAGGGCGACATTAGCATGATATAGTTAACCGTTTAAACCAGAGCAAGCTTATTAAGAGCTATCAATATCATTTATAGGATTTAAGATGAGATCCTTTATAACCATCTTCACACAAAGTGGCCCCGCCGCCTCACCCGATGTATCTAGGTGGAGGTGTAAGTACAATACCATAACTCTACTCAAGCGGCCCCGCCGCCTCACCCCAATGTATGCGGGTGGATGTATAACCACAGTACCAAGAACCTACACAAAGCGACTATATCGCCTCACCCCAATGTATACGGGTGAAAAGGCATCAACGATACCAATACCAACACAAAGAGGCTATGCCGCCTCACCCCAATGTATGCGGGTGGAAATGCATCAACGATACCAATACCAACACAAAAAGGCTATGCCGCCTCACCCCAATGTATACGGGTGGGAACGTATCAACGATACCAATACCAACACAAAGAGGCTATGCCGCCTCACCCAAATGTATGCAGGTGGGAACGCATCAACGATACCAATACCAACACAAAGAGGCTATGCCACCTCACCCCAATGTATGCGGGTGGGAACATATCGACGATGCCAATACCAACACAAAGCGGTTATGCTGCCTCACCCCAATGTATGCGGGTGGTGGTGCCACAATAATACCAAAACTATACACAAAACGGTCATACTGCCTCACCCCAATGTATGCGGGTGGAGGTGTATCACAATCATCATCTCTATACCATAATCCCCATACAAAGCGGTCATGCCGCCTCACCCTAATATATGCAGGTGGAGGTGTATCACAATCACAATCTCTACGCAGTTTGGAATAATAATATTCACATAAATCACGACTTGAAATTATAACATGTGGATACACAATCCATAGTTTAGAACACATCCTCAATTTACAATGCAATATGATAAGAGAATTTCAAACACAAATTAAACATATATCTTTATCACAAAACTTATCGGAATACTCGACTTGTAATCAACATCTTGGAACTTACAAGGATAATGGAAATTTCAATTCTTAAAGAAGAATTTAGCCAACATACCTCACTTGAGCTTCCTTACACTCTAAATGTTACGGGATTCTTAGCAACTTCAATCTATTTTATAAATATAACAAATTGAAAATTAGAAAGGTGATCATGGTTCTAACTCATTTGAGCATTTTATCACACACTAGGTGTGCACAAGGTTTCAAGGTCCTTTTATGGAGGATTCCATCATCCCACAACCCAATATTTACCATGCTTAGTTCAACAATCTTCCTACATCCCTTGATATCTCATGCATGTAAAATAAACAACTCTGATGCCCAAAATTATCTTGCTAATTACCCATTATCAGATAATTTTGAAATTAGGGTTTAGGGTGTAGAATCTTACATCTAGGATGAAGACCTAGTGAGCTTCCCTTCATAATCTCCAAGAACTTGAGCAAGAGTTGAAAAATAATTATTGAAGAACACCTTCTCACTCTAGGGCACTCTCTCTCACTCTAAAATATCAGATTATAGCTCAAAATGGCCTAAAGAGTATATTTAACGAAATATGGTCGGGTTCTAAAAATCCAAAAATGAAGCTCCGGAACAGGTTCTGCGGTCGCATATGCGACCGCATAATGGTTATGCGGACCGCATATCGGTCTCATAATTGGTGTCCAAAACGACCAAAAATCTGCCTGTGTCTGCGGTCACTATGCGGTCTCATAGTCGACCGCATAATTGCTTTCAACTGGCCTAATTAACTGCCTCACTTTGCGGCCATTATGCGGTCGCATAATGCACCGCAGAAATGTACTTTTTCGCCAAAAATTTTTCTTTACTTTCCGGTGCATTGTTCATCCCAAAAAGTCAGAGCCGCGGCTCAAACACGTAAGCCTAATTCGGCACCATGAAATATTATTTTCTTTGTAAATTTTACCGAATTTTATACTTAAGTACTTCAAAATTTTTCGGGGTGTTACACATTCATAGGAGAAAAATCAATGTAGTTTTGAAGAATGGTTTGATGAACCCGTTAACAAGGAATACTACAAATTATATTTACTAAACCTTTGGAAAGGTACCTAGGAGTACGAAATGAAGATCTGGAAACTCGAAGAAAAATATTACAGTGCTGAAAAAGAAGTAGAGACATGGAAGGAGAAATTGAAGGAAGCCAAAGAAGAAAATAATCAGTTGCAAAAGAAATTTCAATGGTTGAAGTAGAGAAAAATAGGCGATAGTGACTAAATGAACACGTAGTTGCTTTAATCGTATTGTTTATTTTATGTTTTAGATTTCATGTACTATGTGGTTCTTTTTACATATTTTAATGTATGTTAATCTGTGTTTTTATTTGTGGTTCTAATATCTAATTAATCAATAATACTAAACTTAAAACATTAAGGTAATAATATTAAACATAAAATTATATTTACATAAAACTATTTTTTAATGTATTAAAGCAAGCTGACTATCAATGTGTCCCACATCTTGTATGCTTTAATGCATTGGCTGGCTTGATGAGCATACCCTTCCAACCGGCCACGCTATCAGGATCATTCACATCCCGTCGCCTCTTTATCTGAGAATGCACTATAGGTTGATCGTTTGGGAGGCTAGCTGGATCAGTACAGGAGTCTGTTGGGCTAGCAGGAAGCTACAATAATATAATAAATTAATTATTTTTACCGTCAAACCTTCATCTTAGATGGCTCCTGAATAGGGTCATGCATCGCCGGCAGATGGGTATCACAGTCTACCGTCTCCGTGATAGGTGATGGAAAATTTTTGAAAAATATAAAAATAAATTAGTTATTGCTGACTAATATTTAAAGTAAAATAAATTAATAATAATAGTAATACACTCAAACCTGCATCTCAGTAGATAGTCGCACGGGCTCATCGACGGGATGCTCGAGGGGAACTCTAAGGTGGACTAGACTAGATAAAGGTTGTGTAGTCTCCACCGGAGGTGATTTCTTCTTCATTACATAATGAAATAATATTTCTTTCTTCTAAACAATAATACTATAATAGAGATATTTTAAAGGTCGATAGGAAAAGGTACTAACATGATAAGAACCATAGCTCAAACGTCTGCCGTTGTGCACATCTCGCACTGGACGATCCTTCACATCCCTCAGTGTGTCTAGAACATCAGGAAAGTATGCATCCCAGTCATACAACATAATCTAGGCGCCTGCGATCGATAAAGTAGCCGGCTGGCTAAACTGTCAAGTCCCCGGTGACAGCAATCTAAAGGTAGGCATATTATCACTAGCATCGTGTGCCTCACCCTGGTCACCCATCATACCCTTTGCAATATCCTCCAGGGGTGCCTCAACACCCCTTTGTTGGCCACCCCGTCCGCACCGACCACCCTGACCATGTGGGCCACCCGTCCTCTCAGGCCATACCCAGCACGTCTACCACGTGTTGGAGGAACGTCTGGGCCATGATGATAATCCTATGGCAGAACATATGCTGGATCAAAACCTAACACCGCATCCGTTCGTGCAGCTACCAATGTAGCAGTAGCAAGCGAAAAAACCTGACAACACCCCAATGGTGTAGTAGCGGCGCTCCATCGCCAAATGGCTGTTGCATCTCCAGACCCATCTGGTGAATACAATGTAAGCCAATAGTCTGCATAGGATGTAACATATTAATTAATAAAATAAGTAAATCTAATATTATACATAAGTATATCAGATAATGTACTAGTACCTCGTGCTTCCCGGCATATGGAACGTACCGACAACCTTCCCGATGATTGGGATTACTTGTTAGAGTGCGAGTAACACGACAATACCAAGCCATGTATTAATGCTCAAGTCAACACCATCATGTGGAGGGTTTGGCATGAAAAGTCTCTAATCCCATTCCTCTATTCAGGCCTCAAGCTAGGCCAAGTACGTCTGGTCAACTCTACTGCAATCATCCTGCTCGTTATGCATGGCCAAACTGTCGCAGGACTCTCCCCGTCAGATGATGCTCAACTATATAGAGACATTTCAATGAGACCTCAGAAAGCCACACGGATCGACCTCGTGAGAAATATTCTGGCAAACTAGCGATGAGCTCGTCACTATATTGCATCCATATGAACTATTTATTAAACGCAAGAACAACAAGTAAACACAAGACAATTCATGTATTAACAAACATACTAAATCGAATATTTACCTTATCACCATCCAGTAGATCCAACACATCCCTATCGAGAAGGAGATGATATCGAGCCTCGATGTCGTAGGTGCGGCCTCTCCTAGTAGTAGCGGTGGTGGTGCATCTGGAGTTAGTAGTCGAGGAAGGGGTTGCATCCGCAATAATCTCTCCCAAGCCCAAAGCTAATATTGATTGTGGACGTAAAACTGAGTATTTTTAATACATATATGATATTCATGAAAAGAATTGATAATGTTATCACCTGCAAAAGTGGAATAAATTCAGCGACGTCCCTCACGCTACCCATCGGCGCCCTACATAGTTGCCTATACAGGGTCGCTAGAACGGCACAACTCCAACTGTACATGGGTAAATCATCTAACCGCTCTAGATGAGCCAAGAAACGTAGGCTTACAAGGTTCCCCGACGTATTCGAGAAAAGAATGCTGCCAAATATCATCAACATCAATAGCCTAGACTGCTGCTCAATACCCTCCATCGGTGTCTGATCCATGATCTGCTCATGCAGTACCTCCAGGTGCTACCTAACAGGCAATAACTATAATTGGCTAACTCCACTAATCGTAGACTCCTCAACCAGATGGAATCCAGTGAGCGTCTCTAGCATTTGTAGGTAGTCAAGATTCTTATACTCTCTAATCAACGATGGGTAGTGGACATCAAGACCATTAACGGGTAGTCCAAATAAAACCTCTACGTCCTATAACGTGATAGTCGCCTCGCCAGTAGGCAAATGGAACGTATGTTTCTTTGGCCTCCAGTGCTAGATCAAAGCTATGATCAATGGCCTGTCGAACTATAATCGGCCCACCTCGATGACTCGATAAAAATATGTCCGAGTGAGGCACGCGACAGTGCGCTGATGTTATGGATGATCCCCGATAAACTCCCATAAATCATCGATGCGTCGCGGGTAGAAGTTCTGGCTAAGCAACTCTCCATCCCATATACATGATGACCTATAACCTGCCTGGAGCGTAAGTAGCTCATGTGACACGGGTCTAGGATGAACAATGTGGCGATCCATAATAATATTTATACATTGAATAATGTTAATTAAACACATGTTATCTTACTTTTTCATAACGAAAGATTTATTTATTATCGATGTTTGAGATTGTAAGGAGTATTATCAACTGTATGAAGTATATTTTATTTATCATTTAATTAATTCATATCGATTTATATTATGAATGTCCAACGGAACAGGACAAAATTAACGGGACGGGACGACATTTAGCCGGAACGGTAGCGGGACGGGACGGGACAAACGGGACGAAATGGTAGGCCCATTCCGTCTCGCTAATAAACGGGACGAGACGGGACAGGACGGGACAGGACGGGACGGAAGGTAGGTCCATCTCGTCTCGCTAACAAACGGGATGGGACGGAATGGGACGGGACGGAATGGGACGGGACGGGTTCGCGGGCCTTAAGTGCCATTTTAAAAAAATATATATTTAAGCATTGAGTTTGGCAACGACTATTTTTTTGACAATGACTAAGCTTTTAAAGTTTGCAACATCTAGCTTTTTGACTTATTTAATAAACTTAAAAATTAAATAGAAATTAGGAAACTAAGTAAAGAATTATAAAATATTAAAACAAAAGACTTGTAATGAAATATTCTAGTAATTATAAATTTATAATGGAGTTATAATTTATTTAATATAATTTCAAGCAATTAAGTAACTAAGTAAGAGTGTAAGACAATTCATAAAAATAATTCAACGCTTAGAGCCTTTTATTTTATTAATAGAACTTTCAAATCTCACATACAAATATAATTCTTTTGAAGAGCACCTAATCTACGCAGCCACCTTCTAGAAAGAGTTCTGTTTGAACTAAGCCTCTTAGTAGCCAATTACAAATTATCATACTAATATTTGTAAGCTCCTATATAACTTCGTTGTAACTTATCTATAATTTCTCTCGGATATTGTTCTAGAATTGGCAATGTTGATTGATGTTCCATGAGTTCCATGCCGTCATAACTCCCAATACTAAGTATCTCATTGTATTATTCTTCTTCCTAGTTTCACCACCTGTTGTTTTCATAGATTTATATTTATCAAGCATTGATCTAACATAAGAATATATGTTAGCTTGGCAGTTTTCGAGAGATGGTTGTTCATTTTCTTGAATTGCTAAATTCTCATAAATTTTATGAACAAGTCCATTGCACCTTTTAATTTTAAAGATGGGTTAAGTATAGTAGAAATTAAATAAACTTGGGGAATAGAAAAATATACTTTTTAAAATTTTCAATCATTTCATTAATGGTCGGTGCATAAGTTGGATTAATTTTGCAATCATTTCATTAAGCTAGTTGCTGCAGTTGTGTTAGCATTTAGCAGAAGCATTATCTAAGATGATAGTTAAAACTTTATTAATGAGTCCATAAAAATCAATAATTTGTAGAACGGTAGTTGCAATATATGCTCCAGTGTGTTTTGAATCAACAAATTTATAACCAATAATACGTTTTTGCATGTTCCAGTGATGATCAACACAATGACATGTAACAGTTAAATAATCACAACCATTAGGACTACGACCTATATCAGATGTGATAGACACTTTACAATCTAAGTGAAAAAAATATACAACGAATATACTGAAGATATTCGGTTTGAAATTTAAAAACATCATTTCTTACTGTTGTCTTAGGAAAACCTTGAAAAGCATGATTATAAGTTTCTTGTATATAATGCATACAAAAAAATAGGACGCGGGACAGGCGGGACGAGACGGGACAAAAAGAGACGGGACAAACAGGACGAATGGCCATCCCGTCCCATCTCGTGTCCCGTTTAACATGGCCCCATCCCGTTTAGAATTAAGTGGGACGGGACCGGATACGGGACGAGACCGGGACAGGACGGACCGTCCCGTTGGACAGCCTTAATTTATACATTAATGTTTTAGATTAAACAGTTTAAATTCTGCAGATTCTTGTTTGTACTAACAACTGTTTAAATTTTTATTAGTCAATTAAAAATACCTACAATGTTTTTCTAACTTTAATTCTCGGAATATATTAAATATCTTATTAATTAATTTGATACAAATTATTAATTAGTATTTAATGCATAACGGTTTTATACGTTATGTCTTAGATTTAACATTAAAATTCGGCAGAGTATCTTTTGTATTGACGACTATTCAAATTTTAATTCGTTAGTTATAGAACTCTACATATTGTTGAACTTATCGGAATTTCTTAAAATAGTTAATTAATTAATTAGATACGAAGTATTATTTATCATTTAATTATTTCATAAATTTTTATATATTTATTTTTTGAATTTCACGACAAAAAACCGACAGAGTATCCTCTATATTGCCAACTATTCAATTTTAATTCAACAATCAAAGAATCCTAAAGTATGTTATTGATTTAACTTATATGGCGGGCAAAGTAGGAATTTAACAACCAAAGTAGAAATTAAAATACTACTTTTATGGCGGGCAAATAAATAAAGTAGTCAACATTAAACAAACAATTAATATCTACATACTATTACACAAATACATTCAATACTATTAATAAACAATAAAATTCTCTAATTAAACGATATTCAACAAAATAAATAAATAACAAAAACAAACTAGCTAAATTTTTAAAGAATCGGCAAAATTTACAAACACCAACAAATATCGCAAATTCCATACAAAATTTATAACTATTCCTAATTTGTTTATGGAATTCTTTTTTAAAAAAACGAAATCTAGTTTACAATTACTAGAACTTAAAAAAAAAAAAAAAAAAAAGTTGCACAAAAGATCCAAAATAAAGTGCGTAATAGTTAACACACATGTAATATAAATAATGTAAATAATTAATACAGAGAAAATTGTTAAAAAATACCTAAATTTTGAAGATTTTTGAAAAGTTTAAATGTGAATTTGGACCACCGTTCCTCAAAATTCGACCACCTACTTTGTTCACTGATAGACCTTGAATCTTTGAAAAAATATAACATTCGTGTTTTTTTGTGGGATATATGTGGGCTCCAATGGAGGAAGATTTTAAAAATGGGGGGAGGGGACTCATCTGCCTGGGGAAGAAGGCGGTCGTTTTTTTTTATCCAGGTATAGCTCATGTGGATCCAACTCCCCTCCATTTTCTAATCTCTCCATTTCTCCAAGTTTTTATTTAGATTGGAGACATTTGTTCTGGTTAAAAATCAATGGATAAGATTTAATTGAATAAAAAAAAGTCCTAATCATAATTAAAACATTTAATTCTTTCTTTTATTCATTCTCAAATAATATCTTTTGCAATCCCACAATTATAGCTACACATTATCTAAGATTCACTCTCTCTTTATTGTAGTAATTTTTCTTTGTGTGAGTTAATCTTTTTCCAATTCTACAAACTCTTCCATCTCATAAAAAAAAAAAGAAATATTAGAAGTAAGTTCTAACCTTTGATAATAATCAAAGAACGAAACAAATATTAGAAGTAAGTTCCAATCTAGCACTAATTTTAGTTCACACTTAACAAACTGTTAACTTCAGATGTTAACGAGCTATGTGAGTTTCCTAAAATCTCCGTATATTTTGATTGTGTGAAGGACATATTTATCTCTTGAGAAAATTCGACAGAACTATTTTCTTGGGTAGAGTATGATCCTTCTGCAATTTTCAGTTCTGAATAAAAAATCTTAATCAAAAGAAAAAAAGAATTATAATACTTTTCGGTTTACTTCTTTTGTAGAATTGAAAAAGAAAACTAACAGAAAGAAAATTAGTACAAGAAAGAGAGAAGGAATCTTAGATAATATATATCTATAATTGTGGGATTGCAAAAGATATTATTTGGGAAGGAATAAAAGAAGGAATTAAACACTTTAACTATAGTTGAACTTTATTTTATTCAATTAAATCTTATCCATTGATTTTTAACCATGACAAATGTCTCCAATCCAAATGGGAACTTGAAGAAATGGAGAGATTAGAAAATGGAGGGGAGTCGGATCCAGCTCATGTAATACATACGCTATACATGACCCATTTTGAATTAAGGTATAACACATGTAACACATGCATAACTGTCCGTTAACATATAGCGTATATAAAACATGCGCTATATATAAAATGGTTCTCAGTTTTTTAAGGGACCTATTTTGGTCCCTCGAGTCCAAACAATTACTCCCTCCGGTCCATAATAAATGATTTTTTGCCTTTTTATTTTGGTCCAGTTTTATTAAGGGATGTGTCAAAGCCAAAATATTACTACTTATTATGGACGGTAGAGAGTAATATTAAGAGCCCGTTTGGACATAAGAAAAATTTCTTCTTTTTCCAAAAAAATTTCACTTTTTTTCGAAATCAATGTTTGTTCATAAAATTTTCAATTTTCACTTGAAAATTCATTTTGGAAATTTTTGAAAATTTAAAAAACTCCAAAAAATTATTTTTCAAAATTTTCGCTCAGATTACTTACAAAACTTCAAAGATAACTCAAAATTATATTCATTTCCAAACACAACTCTAGTTTTCAAATACCATTTTTACTTGAAATTATTTTTCACTTTTTCATTTTATTTTACAATTCGAATTTCACCCAAAAACAATGCGCAGTCAAAAATGAATGATCTTATGAACGTATTTTATTCCCTCAAGCTTGGTGAAAACAGTAGCGGTGACTTGGTGTTGTAACTTGTGAGTTGAACTGCTGTCTCATTACAGACCATCTCTTTCTTCTTCCCCACCCTATTCCCTCTCTCTTTTATTTCTCGTTGCCTCGTTCTTTACTCTTTTTAGGAACACTTTTGGTTGGACTCCTATTAATTTAAAATGGGCTCAGAAGGATCATCTAGGGTTGTGAGTAAGCTTCAAAATTCCTCTAAATTTCCTGCACATTTTATGCTTTTGTTACATTTTAAGCTTGATATTAGTTTAGTTGTAAGTCTTTATAGAACTCTCTTGCCCTTGTTAGTTTTAAAGTCTGTTTTTTGTTTGGATTCTGCATTTCCCTTGCTATTTATACCTTTATGATGTATGGGTTTGTCACGAATTGGATTTAGTGATGGGGGCGGACATATCCTGTTTCAATATAAGAAATCAATTAAGCCCTCAAATAAAGATTTCTCCTTTTAAGGCACTGAGAAAAACTTTGTTTTTCAAGGCAAATTAGTAGAGTGGAAGTTTAGAATTTTAGCTCTACAGGAAGAATTTGGTGCAAAATATTGTCTTATCGATGCCTAGGTCAAAGGTTCGTTGATTAAAATTCTAAATAATATGTTATTCCTGCGTCTGCTGAATGCTGTAATTAGTTGCCTGAATGATCAGGTTTTATTCTTTGGGAGCTTTACCATCTATATTGCTTCCATCTCAACCCCCCCC
>AWOL01S0089205.1:2163-24473 GCA_000715115.1 Nicotiana otophora | reverse complement strand
AAAAAAAAAATCCTAGGGGATGCGTTCTTGGTCTCCAGTTCTGTAACTAGAGTTCTCGCATCATTTCAGTGAAATCAAAATCTAACCAGAGAAAGAGTTGTGTGTGTGAGATATGTATGGTAAAAACTGAGGGAGAGGAGAAGGTAATATGACACTGAGATATTACATTAGAAGGTAGTTCGAAGTGTTTGTACATGTTAATATATTTTGTCTTTAGATAGGTTTGTACATGTTAATATACTTGGGTGAGCGCAACTGGAGAGAGAGAGAGAGCGAGGTAAAGGAAGGAATGCAAAGCTTCATGTGACTCATTGTAAATACCAACTGTTCTTCATCCGTAGGAGCAGTAAAAATAATATGAACTGATCACAGCTCTTATACTTATTGACTCAAGATAAGGTTCACACACAATTGCCTTGAGAAACAGTAACGGTACATTTCCAAATAAGATGAATCTAAAGTTGAGGACTTCATATTTATGGAGAGCTGCAACATTTTTAGCATCTTATCTAGGTCTCAGTTTTTAGCTTTTGTTAAGTGTGCTACTTGACCCATTTATCTTTAGACTTGTCAAAAACAACCAAACTTTCATGTGCATTAATATTAATTGAAGGCTGATTTAATCTGATTTTTCCTCTTTTGCTAAGTTCTAAGAGAATTATCAAAATAGTCAAATCTCTCTGGAAACCTTTGATATTTCTTCAAACATTGAGATTAAATTTCTTTTCATGTTAAATACTACGTACATGCAGTTGAATGACAATATGTCCTTGAATGGAATCTAACACATTTTGATCTGCTATATAACTTATATGCTTCCTCTCATACATTTGAGGATGTAATGATTTAAGTTGATCTCCCGTTGGTGGGAGTACTGAAGCATGCATTAATATGTGGAACAAGCCACTCACTAACATAGAGTTTTACTTAATATTGACACTTCATAATCCTTGGTGCACTTGTGTCAAGGCATGCTTGTGGTACTTATGAATTTAAGGTAATACAAAGGAAACATACTGGCACTGAACATGAAGTATATGATTCATACATCTTTCAAATACTTGTACCTGAACACATATAATTTGGCTTTGAGTCAACTAATTGATCCTTGAATGATTTTTTCAAAAAGACAAAAGAAAGATCTTTTCTAGGTGAAAGAGCTTGTCCAAGAGTAATAATGCAAATAACCAATATGATTCCCTGGTTTGGTGGACTTTGGGCAGTGGCTTATGCTAAATTAATTAAAAGAGGTGGAAACAATATTAACAAAGCCAATGTTAATAAGAGATACGGATAGCACAGTCTACTACTGGCATCTCTTCTTTCACTCGATATTCTTCAATGATTTAGAAATCTGACCTTGTGGCCCAGCTTAGATTGTTCAGCCTTGACAGTCTACTAAAATATCATTAAACTACTCTAATAAACAGTTATCTTTGCTCCACGGCTATGGATGTTTGCAAAGAAGTGGACGAAACCAAGACTGAATTCTAGCCCCTTTTTTTACATAGCTTATAACAACCTTCTGTTCTATGAAAAATGCTACAGTAGTGAGGCAGTAACAGGATTTGATCCTCTAATCTGCGGGATTGATGATTTACCGCCTTGTTTTTGCTGTGTGGTGGATGTGTATTTGAGGCACACAAGGATTCCAAGTCCGGCTAGAACCATTTAAATAAGTCTCCATTCTCTATATAACATTTCCAACATGTATTAAAGTGTTTGCATAGGTATGTTAAGTTGTCTATGAGAACCAGGTAGTAGAATTAGAAATGTAACTTATTTATTGTACTGTTTAATGAACATGGGTGCGAGTATCTGATACGAGTGTGATCTAGAAGTTGGATTCCTCAAAACCTAAATCTTAGAGTGCAAGGATACAGATGGAAGTACAGATATGGATTTCAGATACATCTAATAAATGTATACTTGTAAAAAAAACCATAAATCCCAAGCTAGTTGGTGCGGCTATATGAATCCTCACTGACCATTTTGCTCCACTGGAGCGGAGCATGTTCCGTTTCAATATTCGATAATATAGGTTCTATAGTCCCTAAGGTTTTTCCAATGATAAGGACGCAATGTAGGATGTGCCGATAGGGCGCACATTACAAGTTCAAAATTTTGCCACCGGCAAGAGCCTAGTATTTAAGTGAGAGATGGGTAGAGGGGTCGGTCTATACTCTCCCGAGTATTGAACCGTTGACCAGCCAGCCAGCTGGGTTGGGCCAGCTAACCCACATGGTTTGCTCAGTTACAAAAAATAGTTTTCTGTATTCTAACAAGATCAAAAGACTCCTAACAAACATTGGATCTAATGTGAGCTAACCAATAGGGCTAAGCCTTAATCCTAGCTCGTTTATATCTCCGATAGTGATCTTTTTCTTTCATTGTGTTATATTTTTTCACTAAGTCTTTGTGGATTTTAATTATCTATGTATATATGTATTATTAAATTAAGTCATTGAAAATATTTTAAATATCTAATGTTTTGTCCCATAAGTAGCACCCAAGGGTGTGACCTAGCAATCAATTTAGTAGGTGAAAAATCAAGGAAGACCAGAGTTCAAATCACAATAGAGACAAAAATGCTAGGTAATTTTTTCCCATCTGTCTGATGGGTAAAGTTACCCTTTACCTATGCTAGTGATAGCAGGTACTCCGTGGAATAATCGAGGTGTGGGCAAATTGGCCCGGACACCACTATTATCAAAAAGAAAAGTATTTTATTAATTATTTCTCGTACAATAGGAAAATTTTCTTATACTTTATGTATATGTACAAACTGATAAATCGAAAATGTAAACCCAGTTGATCTAAACTTGTCGGTCATATTTGTAGTCAATGCACCAGGGACTCAGGAGAATTTGACCAAATCCTCGCACCCAAATTAGTTGAATGGCAGGTGGAACAGAGCTTTATGCTACTCTTAGCTACAAGCTGTTCAATATTCTTCACTATAAGATATAACATGTTTTTTTATCTATTTAACTTTGTGTTTTCAGTCTTTTCCAAGAAAACCGTTTTTAATGCACTACAATTTGCATACCATATAAGCATATTATTTAATCTTTATGATGATATTTGCTTTTATCTCCAGTCCCTAGGAGTTTCAGATTATTGGAAGAGCTTGAAAGAGGAGAAAAGGGAATTGGGGATGGAACTGTCAGCTATGGGATGGATGACGCAGATGATGTATACATGCAATCATGGACAGGAACTATAATTGGTCCTCCTAATGTAAGATTTTTCTTTCAGCTTTTGCACAGATGTGCTTGTAGCTTCATATCTCTGTATTCTTGAATAAACAATGTATTTCCTTTTGGTAGTCAAGCTGCGTTTGATTGTTATTCCCTCTTGGTGCTCTGTGCTGTTAATGCAGGAATTTTGTCCATTAATTTGGTTCTTGGGCTAATCTTCAAATATCCTTGTTGACTATTGCATCACATTTTCAACTTGTGGCAGGCTTGATGTTTAGTCACTGTTGAAACACCTTTAGCTGGCTAATGTAGAAATTATACTAAGATATGCTGAGGAAAGAGTAAATTAGTAGTTTATTGCAGACTTAGAATCACTTTTCTACCAAGTGCCTTGGCGGCAAAGTTCAGAAGTAGGTTTGCCTCTAAAGACATGATTTTTTCCGAGGGACATTTCTGCCACAAAACATTGAAAATGACTCATTTAAATATAGTGCAACTACCAAAATCACCAAATCGTCCTTAGACCTGACAAAACTTACTAGCTGCTTCCAAGCTTAGTACGCAATATAATTGAAGGAGCTATACCCAAGTACAGATTTTGTAGGGCCAAAGCATTTGAACATTTACTATGGGAAAATTGATTCACTAGCAGCTTTGTGGGTTAACATTAGACCCAATATTGGTTCAATACCACCAAGGAAACTTCCTGTTGCGTCAAGAAATTTTTTACTCATTTTTGGGTCTCGTAACATTCACCTTTTAGGCTTTGAAAGGTAGTTACATCTCTTCATAAACATGCATAAGCTGCTGCATTGTTAACTTTGTGGGCGACAAAATTTTGAATTTCCCCAACGTTTTATTGATGAAATAAAATCAACATCAAAAGTGTTGATGTGGTTGAAGTGCAAAGGGAAATACTCTGTTTTTTTAGTGCGGTGGCCTGTTGGGTTAAATGAGCGATATAAGAAATCAAAGCTAGTTTTTGTTTCTGAAAATTATATCACAAAAATAGCATATCGGGTTGACACAGTTGAGATCATGAGATTTGTAACAATTCCTATCTACTTTCTTAAATGGTAGATGCAATGGTATTTGAGCTTCTAGGAAAAAATATTAGTCGACACGCCTAATTCCTGGGATTTTCGAAAACGTTACACAGCTAATTGATAAGGCTATGACATGCTATTTCTTCCTCCCTTACTCATCTACCCTAATTTTCTGTAAATAATGTCGTTGCTTGATTTCTTCACAAACATTGAGGATGAAGATGAACAATTTTGGACTTGATTTCAAGAGGTAGGTTGGTGAAGCAATAGAAACTCAAACTCTTTGGTGAAGAAGAAGATGGTAGGATAGAATGATGCATATGTAAATATGGTATTTTAGATAATAAGTAGACCAAAAAGGACTAAAATTGTTAGAATATATAAGTTTTCCTGCAAGTTCAGCAACTCAGTACACTTCTATGTGAGGATAAGAAGGAATGAGGGAGAAGAAGCTGAGATATAGGAGAAAGAAAAAAGGAGGAAACAGAGATATAGTCTAAACCTTAGAAGAAGATGAGCTAACTGATTATTTCTACGTCTTTTTTTTATAAGGTAAATATTTTTATTAACAATTGGGGACTAACCCCGTATACAAGCCGTATACCAAACAAGAGAACCTACACCAAAATATAGTTCTCAACAAAAGAGATCCAATCCTCTATACAAATATACTTCTCTCTGATAAGGTGTAAAAATGTTCTCTCTACTTTTCTGTCTGACTTGGGAAACTTGCACCTAACCTTTCTCTCTCTCTGATCTGTTACTCTCACCGGCGGGATCTCTCAGCGGTGTTAGCCAATTTATTATGGGAGAAAAGGTCTTTTTCACCTTTGAAGACAAATCCTTTGAAATCACTGACATTAGTGAAGGTCAAAGCAGGTGGTTTCTTTTTATTGAACACAATAGGCGTTTCACCAGCAAGTTAAAAATTGATGAATGTAATTTGAGATGGGTCTGTCATAACCTGAAGCAGGCATCTAGGGGTCAAGGAGATATTTACAGAAGATGGGGAGGAAGCAACAAGATCTTTTGCATAGAGTCTACCAAAACTAAAATATTCATGGGCGCTTCATCAGAAAAGAAAAATGGCTGGGAAATAGAAAATCGGCAATTATATTCCCGGAGGTTGATTACAACGTGGGCTGGTGCGAACTCGCCGACAAAATTCTCAGGTTCTTGGGCAAGCCATCCAGTCCAAACCTCCAAAGATTCACCACTCTTGATTTCTCTTACATTGAAGCAGCGAGCATTCAAAAATGGCCAAAAATAGCGGCTCAAGTTCAGGTCTCGTCAGAGGAAACCAGTTTGAAGCTCAACAAATACCTCTCCTGCTGCCTTGTGGGCTTCTTTAACGACCCCTTCTGCTCAAGCCCTAGTGCAGAGATCATTCAACCTTGGTTCCTGAAGAGATGGAGGATGACAGCGGGGTTGATAGTCACACCACTTTTGCCCAACTATTTTCTTTTCCAGTTCCCTTCTAGACAAGAAGCAGGAAGAGTTAAAATTGGTGATTGGTTTTGGAATGGGCGAAGACTCACTCTTGATTGGTGGTCTCCGGCTACCGAAACTAAAGCTACAATGGCAAAAATAGATCATCGATGGATTAGGGCTTTCGGTATTCCTTTACATGCACTCTGAAGCACATTGGTGACAAGTGTGGCGGCTATATTGGTGCAGATGAGGATACGAAGAAGAGAAATCATCTGTTATGGGCTCGCATATATGTTAAGAATTGTGCACACGAGATTCCAAACAAAATTGATTTGGTTGTAGGGGAATGGGCTTTCGAAATCTCTATCATCACTGACACCCTTGCTAAACATGCCGATGAAGCCGGCGCCGGAGATGGAGGGATGATGAAGAAGATTGACCTTCGGTCCAGTGACCATTGGTCTAAAGAAGCATCCACATCGAACCTCACGCCTCACGTGTCCTCAGATTTTAAAATTCAAAAGGATATTAGGGTTGGGCCTAGTAATGTTAAGTTAGTGGCCCAACATAAGGCTACGGGCCCAAAACCTACTCTGTCTCTGGACCAAACTTATTATGCTAAAAGAAAGAAGGGAAAAGGGTTTATTGACTCTTCAAAAGTGATGCAAAGGCAGGAATGGAGAGCAATTGGGCCAGTCCATTGTATTAATGGCCCAGTAAAAGCTGTTGGAGAGAGAAATACAAAAGTTATTAATCCCAAGCCCTCCTCTTCGATGGCCCATGTGTCTGATTCTGAACTTGCAGCTTCAGGCGTTGGAGAAGATGAAGACGACGATGAAGCAGACCACATGCAATCTCTCTTTCTTCTCAAACTTCCATCATTGCAACGGGAATTAATGATGGCAAATGCTTCAGCCACTGCCTTCTCCGACCTTTCCTCTCCTTCTGGCATTGACACCCTATTCCTACCCTGGCATGGCGACACTTCCCATGGGAAACAAATGGTTCATACTCCAGCGGTAATTGAGACATCCCAATGGACCAAGATAGTCATGGCCAAGGCATGCAAGGCTTTCGGGGTTAATTCGGCAGGCTTCGAGCATGAGATATTTGATATGATTCTAAGAATGGAGGAAAAAAGACGATCTCAACTCCAACAGCAAAGGGGGAATAAAAATGGGGACAAAAAATCAAAGAAGGGTAAAAGTGAAGCTCATAAACTGGTATGTACTGTGAACTATGACAAAGGTGGAGGTTCAAACAGGGGCAGGTACCACAAGGCATTCTCTGAATGAAAGTCAAGCTTATCAGTTGGAATATTAGGTGGCTCAATGATATGAGCAAAAGAAATACCATCAAGTCACTTATACAAAAATGGAGGCCGGACATTCTTTGCCTTCAGGAAACAAAGACTGAACATTTTTTTGTGGCTATAGCTAGAGAATTATGGGGCTCTAGATGGATTGAATGGGTGGAGTTGAAAGCCAGCGGCATTAGAGGAGGTATAGTTATCTTATGGGATAGAAGACTTTGGAATTGCATTGATTCAAAGCAAGGGAAACATTCTATCTCGGCTATGCTAGAAGGAATACAGGTAGATATTAGACTTTGTTTTATTTGAGTCTATGGGCCTCACTCTAATTGGGAGATGGTGGATTTTTGGAACGAATTAGCTGCAGTAAGAGGGCTCTGAGATGAAAACTGGATTGTAGGGGGGGACTTTAATGTTTGTAGATTCGAGAATGAAAGATTCAATTGTATTAGAAGTTCAAGGGCCATGAAAAGTTTCTGACTTTATTCAAGACATGGGCCTAGTTGATCTTCCATTGCAGGGAGCCTTTTACACATGGTCGAGGGGGGAAAACTCTTTACAGGCCTCCACAATAGATAGGTTCTTGATATCCTTAGAATGGAATGGCCTTTTTGGCTCTGTAAAGCAATTAGCCCTCCATATGGTTGTTTGTGATCACATACCAATTGTGTTAGAAAGTGGTGACTGGTTTACTGAACCCTCTTATTTCAAATTTGAAAATATGTGGTTACACCAAGAAGGGTTTACTGACATGGTAAAACAATGGTGGCGCTATGTGATAAATGGTTCTCCTGATTTTATTCTCTCTCAAAAGCTGAAATTTTTAAAAAAAGACCTAGTCATATGGAACAGGGATGTCTTTGGCAAAATCAGCACCAGAACAAATAAAGGTTTGGAAGAACTTCTGATCCTGGAGCAAGCAACTGAAGGAAGGGTGCAGGCTCAAGCTGAAAAGAGTAAGATCCTGCAATTGAAAATGGAGATACAACAGTTAGCTAAATCAGAAGAAACATCATGGAGGCAAAAATCAAGATGTCTATGGTTGAAAGGGGGTGACAGAAACACTAAATACTTTCAAAGGATAGCTAACTCCCATAGGAGATACAATTGCATTGATAGACTACAGGTGGGAGAGGATATCATTGAAGATAAAGCGCAGGTGAAAGAGATGATTCTTGATTTTTATCAAGAACTGTACTCAACAACAATAACAACAACAACCCAGTATAATCCCACTAGTGGGATCTGGGGAGGGTAGTGTGTACGCAGACCTTACCGCTATCCTGGGATAGAGAGGCTGTTTCCGATAGACCCTCGGCTCTTTCCTTCCAAGAACTCCCCACCTTGCTCTTGGGGTGACTCGAACTCACAACCTCTTAGTTGGAAGTGGAGGGTGCTAACCACTAAAGCAACCCACTATTGTCTATCAAGAACTGTACTCAGAGAATGAAAACTGGAAACTGGAGACCTGGTGCAATATTTGAAGGTCTTGGAAGCCTAATTGCAGAGGAAAATGATAGTCTTGAACATATTTTTGAGGAAGAGGAAGTGTGGAATGCTATCAATTCTTGTGCCCCGGACAAGAGCCCTGGACCCGATGGTTTTACAATGGTTTTTTTTCAAAAGTGTGGGGACACTATAAAACAGGATCTCATGGGCACCTTCAGCCAATTTCATAACAATTGTCACTTGGTTAAATCATTCAATGCCTTTTTTATTGCTCTTATTCCTAAAAGAAAAAGGGCAATTGAACTCAAAGATTTTGGGCCCTTCAGTCTCATTGGTAGTGTCTACAAGATAGTGGCAAAGGTCCTAACTGCTAGGCTAAAAAAGGTTATTGGGAGGCTGGTCTCGGGATACCAAAATGCATTTATCAAAGGTAGGCAAATCACTAATGCTGCCCTCATTGCTAATGAAGTGCTAGATTGGAGACAAAAAAGTAGTGAACCTGGTCTTCTATTCGAGCTGGATATTGAGAATGCTTTTGACAAACTAAACTGGCAATATCTAATCTCAATCCTAAGGCAAATGGGATTTGGAGAGAAATGGGTCAAATGGATCCGATATAGCTTCACCACAGTGAAGTACTCTGTGCTCGTTAACAGAAGCCCTGTAGGCTTCTCTCCTAAAAGAGGGATCATGCAAGGACACCCCCTCCCTCCCTTTCTATTCATCTTAGCCATGGAGAGGCTTAGTAGAATGCTGGAAAAGGCCAAGCAGATGCAATGGTTACAAGGTTTTGATCCTGGGTAGAAACTCAAGATTGACAGTTTCTGTATCATATCTATTATTCGCAGATGACACTCTTATGTTTTGTGGGGCAGATAAATCTCAAGTTCAGTTCCTTAACCTCACTCTTATGCTTTTTGAATCCATGTCAGGTCTCCACATTAACATGTCTAAAAGCATTATTTACCCTGTTAATGTGGTTCTGAGTTGGAAGAGTTGGCAGATATTATGTATTGCAACATTGGTTCCTTCCCTACCTCATACCTTGGTCTTCCTTTGGGTGCCAGTCAGAGATCAACTGAAATATGGAATGCAGTTGTTGAAAAGTTTGAGAAAAGGTTAGCTTCTTGGCAGCAGCAATACCTATCTCTAGGCGGCAGATTAACACTAATCAATAGTGTTTTGGATAGCATACCTACCTATTTCATGTCCCTTCTTCCAATTCCAGTCAAAGTGTAGAAACAGCTTGACAAGATTAGGATATCTTTCCTATGGGAAGGTAATAACTCCAGCCACGAGTTCCACCTAGTCAAATGGGCCAAAGTCACACTTCCTAAAACACTTAGATGTCTTGGGGCCAAAGACCTAGCACTTCACAACAGAAGCATGTTAATGAAATAACACTGGAGGTGTAACCAATTGGAAGGAGATAGTTCAAGCAAAGTATGGGGCTAATAGTCACTGGTGTACCAATGCTGTCAGAACACCTTGTGGTAGTAGGTTATGGAAGGGTATCAGGAGACTATGGGATGACTTCTCTTGCAACACATCTTTTCAGGTGGGAAATTGGGCACTCATTCAATTCTGGAAAGACAAATGGCTGGGACACACTACTTTAAAGGAGGCCTTTCCAAGACTATTCCTAGTTGCAACCAACCCAGGTTCTACTATTGCTCAAAACAGGGAGGACAACACATGGAGACTGAACCAGAGAAGTGACCTAAATGACTGGGAGATTGAAGACCTATTTGCACTTCTTGAAAGCCTTCAGAACAACTCTTTCAACACCCAGAGCAGAGATAAACTCAAGTGGGGCAATAGCAGGGAAGGCACTTATTCAGTGAAAGCAAGTTATCTTCAGTTAAGCTCGAACACATGGCCTTGGAAGCTTGTTTGGAGAGCAAAATTAAGGACAATCTCATCAGGAGGAATTTTCAACTACCTAACAGATGTTACATATGCCTTTGCAACCCAGAGACAATTAATCACCTGTTTCTTCATTGCCCAGTTGCAACAAGTATATGGAACATGTTTTTGTGAGGGAGGCTTTCTTGAGTTGGAATGCCCGGAGAGTTGGGAAGTCCATCAAAAGGATATGGTCTATGATTCCTGCTTGTATTTTGTGGTGCATATGGATAGAAAGAAATCAAAGATGTTTTGATGGCATTTCGGCTGCCAACCATGCACTCAAGGCCAAATGTTTAGTTAATCTTTTTAGTTGGGTTAATATTACACATGTATATAACCCCGACTCTTATTTGGAATTTATCAGTGCGTTAGCTTTACAATAGTTTTTTGTCATTGGGCTAATATTTCCCTTTTTTTGTAACCTATGCATCCCCCGGATGCTTCTTGTTAATGAAATACAAATTATTTCATCAAAAAAAGGGACCTTATGAGTACACTAAAAAGAAACTAGGAACAAAAAACTACTTTGCAATTTCACAAAATCTTGCTCCACCCCTTCAAAAGCCCTCTTATTTCTCTCTTACCATATCACCCACATGATTGCTAAGGGTGCGACACTCCATGCCCTCGGATATCTCTTTCCACTCATGTGAACCCAACTATGCAACGTCTGCTTCACTGTACTCTGCATCGCCCATTGCACCCAAAACAAATTAAGGATCACTCTCCACAAGGATCACTCTCCACAAGGATCACTCTCCACAACCGATTAGCCACTTTTCAATGCAATAGGAGATCTACATCTTGCCCGAGCTTTTGCACATGAAACACCAACTAACATAGGTGATTTTGTCTTAGATTTTCCGCTGTAAAAATTGGTCCCCTCGCCGCCAACCACACAATGAAACACACCTTTCTTGGTGCTCTGGGAATCCAAATAGAGTAATGAGGGAAAACTTGTTCCTCTTTCACTAATAACCTCTTATAATAAGATTTAACCGTGAAAAATCCATTTTTACTCTCCCTCCATCTCCATACATCCGATACATTATTCGGTGTATCCAACCCATACAATAACTCAACTAGATTGTGAAATTCTTCTATCTCCCAATCCTATAGGTTCCTCCTAAATCTCAAATCCCAATGAAGCACCCCTCTGTGGGACCTACAAATTTGTTGGACCGTCATCTCTCTTCGGCAGGATATTCTATATAAGTTAGGGAAAGCTTCCCTCAACTCGTTCTCCCCGCACCACGTATGCACCCAAAAATTAATCCGGCTTCCATCCCCAACCCTAAAGGAAATATGGCCACTAAAATCGTCCCACCCTTTCATAATACTCCTCCATAAGCCACACCCAAACGGTACTCTAATGTTTCTAGTCCTCCGCCCCCTTCCATAATACCATATTTTTCTGCTACTACCCCCCTCCAAAATGCACTCTCCTCCACCCCAAATCTCGGCAAAGCTTTGTTGAAGATTTTGAGATCTTTTACCCCGAGACCTCCCCATTCCTTTGGAGATGTGACAACTCTCCAATTAACTAAATGATACTTTAGAAACTCCTTCCGCTGTGCCCCATAAAAAGTTTCGTTGAAGTCTTTCCAACCTCTCAGTCACTTTATCCTTAGCCTGCAAAAGTGACATAATATGTAGGTATGCTAGATAGAGTGCTTTTGATCAAAACTTCTTTCCCTCCTTTCGACAAGTACTTTTGCTATCCCGCTAGCCGTTTCTCTACTCTCTCAATCACTGGATTCCACATTGCAAGATCTTTGCTCGATGCATCCAACGGTAGCCCCAAATAAGTAGTAGGTAAAGTACCCACCTTACAATTCAACACATGTGCAATCTCTTCAATATTATCCACTTCTTCCACCGGTGTGATCTCACATTTTCTGAGGTTGATCTTAAGGCCTGACACAATTTGGAACCATATGAGAATCTGTCTCAAATAAGCTAGCTGAGATACCTCTGCATCACAAAAGACCAACTTATCATCTGCAAATAACAAATGTGTAACTCTCACATTGCTATTCCCACTAAGCGAAGCATCAAAGCCCTTAATTAGACCTTAACCCCAAGGTATTTCTTCATGTAGGGTTGCAGCGGTGCAGGTATCTAATGTGATTTTTCAATGTGTAGAATTCTTCTTGATTTATTTTATTTTAGTGCACTTCTTGTTTTTGATGAATTTTGAAGTCAAAAGAAGAAAACCTACCTTAACCATTGTGTATGTGTACAACGGTTTTATGCAGCCCCAAAGGGGGTGATCTAGTGGTCGAAGAACTGGAGTAGCAGTGTTGGGAACTAAAAGATTCGAGTCTCAGAAGAGGCGACACTAGGTTATTTCTTCCAATTTACCTAAGCTTTGGAAAGGAGAGAGAGTTACTTGTTGCCTTCCTATTCGAGTCTCGTAATTACTTTGGTAATAATGAAAGCGAAGGTTTTATGCTTGTTATGACATTTACTGCTTGTCAGACTGTACATGAAGGGCGCATCTACCAGTTAAAACTTTTCTGCGGAAAGGAGTATCCAGATCACCCACCTAGTGTAAGGTTCCAAACAAGGATAAACATGAGTTGTATAAACCAAGAAACTGGTGTGGTATGTACTGCTTCCTAATTAACTTTTGTAGACTTGACAGTTAACAAAATAATCTTACATGTGAGAGACATTATCAGGTTGAAGCAAGTCTCTTCCCCAAGCTAGCAGATTGGAAGCGCGAATACACAATGGAAGATATATTAATGCAGTTGAAAAAGGAAATGATGTCTCCCAAAAATCGAAAACTAGTTCAGCCTGCTGAAGGTGAGCTGTCAATGATTTGATTTTTAACTTCAGTTTTAACTGTTTTTACTCGATCAAAAAACTTCTTTGGCACTGATGCTGCAGCAAAATAAGTTTTGAAGTACTTTTGCCATTTCTGCACTCCTCATCTCCTCTTCTAACATTCATGATCAAAGGGCTCGTAGCATTTCGAAAAGAGGATACATTCCCAAGATGAGCATAGCCCATAGCCCTATGTACGAACACATGTACAGCTGCACCCACCCATGAAGACACACACACACAAAACACACACACATTTATTCATTTATCTTCTCCTTGGATCATTTGCGAACTTAAATGTTGATGTTGATTTTCTCAACATGAGCAACTTGGTTATGAGTTTTGTGAACAAAATAGCTTGTTGAAAACTGTTAGAGATTCCGTCCGATTGAATAATGCATTTATTTTGGCAGGCAATGAAGAGAATCGGGTGGATCAAAAAGGCTTGGTTCTGAAATGTTGTATTTTGTAACTGGAGAAGAACATTGTTTATGAAAATGTATATAACCTTATTGCTCAGATAGTAGCAACTGTTGTCTTAATATCTGTATATGTAAATGTGTACGATTTTATTTGAGAAAGATGCCTGCTTATTCCTTCCTCAACTATGCGTATGGGAGGGATAGCTTGTTAATTTTCAAACTCTACTGGATAATGCAAACTTGTTTTATGTCTTGTGATATTCTGAATGATGCTCAAACTTTCTCGACTATACCAGCCATATAATCCAGGAGTGAGTGTAGAGGGGACAGCAGCTGAGGGCAGATTTTCCTCAAATATCAAGTGAAATATATATATATATATATATTGTGTGTGTGTGTGTGTGTGTGTGTGTGTTGTATATGTATATATGTTAAAGGTGTTGAAATCACATCTTTTTTAGATTATGAGCAATATCATTTTAATTTTCTAGTTACTGGAGAAGTATTTTTGTCACCTGAATAGCAAGTCAAGGTTTGGTACTCCTGTATTTTTACTTCAGTCTGGTGGTTAAAAAGAATTCCAAGTAAACACATACAAAAATTTTACCATTCTGCAAGCCAACGAAATGCGCCAATTACTTTACCTTTGTTTTCAGGTGATTGATAAAATGATTAATTTTGTTAATATAGGAGCTTTGCTTTTCTAAAAGTTCAATGTCTACCCATATTTTGGGTAGAAAACAAAATAAACACCTCTAGTCGTTGATTTGTGACACTGAAATGGTTGATGAAGCTGTGTATTTGGTGAAATTACCTGGCTGATAGTAAAGCCCATTTCTTTTATCGTGATTTGGTTGAAATCGTTCAGTGGTAAGCCCCGCTTCTTGTTCGTAGTTGCCTATGACAATTTGTTTTTTCTTTTTTTAGAGTAGGACCTGAGTTTAGCATTCTATTGAAGTATAGAGTCTACCACGAACTGTCTCTTCTTCTACGGGATCATTTGGTTCAAGGGATTAGGTGGGTTATTCTGATTATAAATTTTTGTATTAAATTTATTCCGTATTGATTAGAGGTATTATTAGCTAAAAACATTATTATTTCTACACCAAAATCTTAATCTAACTTATCCTATATAAAAAGTGGGATAAATTATCTAGATCTTAATCTTTGGTTATAATCCCCAAAATTATAAGTTTGAAATATTTCGGTTTTAACCAAACGATCCCTAATAATATAAATGTGGTATTATGATTTGTTATGACATAAACTGAGGTTGTATCCCAAACTTTATGCTTCATCGATGGTTAGTTGTTATTTTATACTTGATGTTGAGATAGATATATTTTTTAAATATAGTAATCATTTGATGTATGCTGTTGTTAGTAGTTTGCTGAGACAAGGAAATTACATATATGGATAGGTCTAGAGATAGGGGAAAACCTGTCCTATTTCCTGTGAATAAGGTCAAAACTCTGATTTCTCCAAGTCCAAAACGACATTAAACGAATATTAACCTCTTTTTGTCATGATTAGTATTACTTCCCCCGGCCTACAATAATTGACCATTTATCTTTGGAACACCCATTAAGAAAATAAAAACTCATAAAGGAAAAAAGATGTATTCACTAAATTAACTTTAATTAATTGTTACATTGACACATTGGAATATGTAAATAAGGGCAAATTTTAGAAAAATAAAATTAATTCTTTCTTGTTTATGTAAATGTACACTTATTTTAGACAAAAATAAAAAGATAAAATGATCACTTATTGTGGATCGGAGGAAGTAATATTTAATTTTTGTACAAGCTCGCTTTTTATTGTGTTTCATGAGAAAAACTTACAACGTGACTTGATGAACCAGACGTTAATTAACAACTTCTTTTTGTCACGATTTGTATTAACATTTTACTTTTGTTTAAACTCGCTTTTTGTCATGAGAAGAACAAATAATGTGACTTGGTGAACCATACGTTAGCTAACAACTTCTATTTTTCATGATATGAGACACTAAACGTAACGTAAAAAATCATTTTATTATCAATATATAAGTATATAATATTTAAGTTCTACAAGGAACATATTAATTAGGTCATTAGTTAAGTCTTGGTAAATAGAGTTATCCGTGCTAGCATATAGTAGGTATTGTATAAAATTAATCGAGGGATATGCAATTTGATCTCAACAATACGATTATAAAAAAAAAATAACAGATCACTAATGACGTTATATTTTACTGATAATTTTAAAGACCTTTCCTCATGTTTCACTCTAACACAGTGACCTTCGTCGTAGTTTTTGGATATTACACTTACTTTTCTTTTTTTTTTTTTGTAAAAATTCTTTTTTACCTAATTTTTTTTACTGTAAATAAAATACATTATGACATATCTGCCTTTTTTAGGACACTATTCTATTTAATTAATATTGTGATCATTCTCTAAGTTCCTTTACAGCTTGTTTGGATGGTTGTTACCTATTGTATTGTATTGTATTGTTACTTTAAATATGATGTTTGTTTTGATTGTTATTTCAATTTTATTGTATCGTATCGTTAAATCCGTCGTTACATAACGACAGAATGTGCCACTTTATGTAACGACCGATTTGATGTGGTCGCGTCGTTACCTTGTCTTTTTATCTCAATCTCACCCTTCATTATTATTAAATAATTTTATTTTATCATTTACCCTACTTTTTTATATAGTAATTTTACCCAGTGTCATAATTTTTCTTTATAATATTGCAAGTTTATTCTTTATATTGGTGGTGTGTGATATTATGAAACGATGACAAATGATAATCCATCCAAATATTATATTTATCAAACGATACAGTACAATACAATACAGTACGATACGATACATTATGAAACGATACGTAACAACCATCCAAACATGCTGTTAGGAAAATTAATTCCCGAGCAAAGCCAATTGATTCTTCATGCACAAAGTATAGTATTTCATTCTTTTGAAAGAGTTCTCTTTTTTCTTTTTTCTTCTTTTGTTACTCTTTGGAAAGTTCCAAACCCTAAACTTAACTAACCCTAATACTCCATTTCATTTAAATTGTAGAAGAAAAGATATGATATCATTGAGTATCAGCTGAGGAATTCAAAACCATTTTAATGGAAACAAGATTTGTTAAAAGAAAAAGACTTCTGAATGAAATCTATGCAAGCTCCTTATCTGGAAGTATCTCCATATACAATTCTTCATCATATTCTTTTCTTTCTTCCCATTAAACCCATTGCCAAAATGTTACATACTATCTGAGCAAAGGAAACAACGATGGCTCCCAGATCTTGATTTCATCGATGATCAATTCATCCACAAATAAAAAAATAGCCAAAATGGTAGAAGGAATTTACAAAAAGGAGTAGAATTCATCAATAAGATATTGTCATTTTGCGGGAAAAATTCTAGGATTAGGTCCTTGGTTTTCGTGCAAATTTTTCTGTTGAGGTTGCAAGTAACATTAGGAAAACCCAAAGATGGTTATATAATTAATTAATAATAAGTTAAAAAGCAAAAATTAGTCCGATCATAGATTTTCATTAATGAAAAATAGACTAAAACAATTAGGGATTTTTTCGTTCATATACAATATTTGAAACTTATTTACCAAAATTGTCCTAGTTTTGTTTATTACCCGCCCTAAACAAGTTTTTCTTATAATTTTTGTACAACCTATTATTAGTGCCTTAATTTGAGAGATTCAGTTACACATTTTTTCCTTTTTTCTCTCCTCTCCTCTTTCCCTATCATATTTCCACATTACACGTAGCTGGGGGTATGCAAATTACTAACGTTCCGAAATTCATAGAATTTCAAAAAATTAAAGGGTAACAAAAAAAAAATGAGCAAACGTATTTAAGGCTCCATTACGTCACTTTAACCATTTTTGAATTCTTACACAGACTGCCCCAACTTCAATATAAGAGGTTCTCTATAAGTTACATTGTCATACGTTTTATGAAAATGAAACCTTTTGCACTGTGTCATAGTGGGACAACAAGGACTGGTATAGATGTCGACTCAATAAATTTTGAAGGTGTTTGACTCTCCACCATTGACAGTCATTAAAAAGCTTTGAAGTTTTGAATTCGAATTTCGGTTTTCAAAAACTATTATTTGTTTGGATTGGGTGTTGTTGCAAATAATTTGGAATATTGTTTGGAGTTTATATCTCAATTTTGAGGGTGTTTGGTGAAGATTAGACTTGATTTTGGCTGAATTTCAGATTGAAAATAGAAGAAGAAGAAGAAGAAGAAGAAGAAGAAGAAGAAGAAGAAGAAGAAGAAGAAGAAGAACACTTGACATATAATATACTTATCAAGTTGTAGTATAATTATATGTAAATTGTATTTTGTTGTAGTTATATTTTTTTTATTTGAATGTTGTATGAAAGTTGAAAAATAGTTGTATAATATATGAATCGTTGTATAAAATTTATATTTAAGTTATCAATACTATCTTTTTACATAAAGTTGTTGATATGTATCAAAATTGACTAAGTTGATATGTATCAAAAGATTTTTAAAAAATCTAATCTTTACGGTGGGGATGGCTTACGTGTATTGGAAGAATCCTTTGTGAGACTCAAACCTTATATTGCATTACATACAACACTAACTCTAAATAATCAGTTTGAAGTATTAAGTATGGGTAATGAAACTTGTAGAAAATAAAAGGGGAAGATATCTTAAAAAGGGATGGAAGAAGTATGCAACTCGCCACAAATTGAAAATTGGGGATACCATCATAATTCAAAGGACACTAGTAATGAAGCAAGTATTAGATATTTCTCCAAAAAAAAGAAACAACAGCAGCGCACGGAAAAAGCCAGAAGAATTAGCCAAAAGTGATGTGATGATATCAAAATAGAGAAAGAGAGTAGAGTGATTAAATAAGTAAATTAAAAGGTCTATGGATTCATGAACATGCTGCTGAGGACTAGTCTTCTACCTGCAGAGTTTTGTTTTCTATAACAGCAACCAGCAAATAATAATACATTCATACATTAGTATTACAGCTGGATCATTCATAAACAAAATAGGTAGGTTGGTTTTATCTGATTTATACATAGTAAAAATAAATTTCATACAACTAATTATATATTATACAACTTATCTACAACTTTCATACATTATTTCTACCCAGTTAAATACAACTACAATATCATACAACTTTTATACAAATTTTATACAATATATCTTTTGTATATATTTTGTATCCGATCTGTATATATTTTGTCTGTGGTGTGTGCTTCTTCCTCTCTAAAATTTCAATTAAAACTTACTCTCTTAATACAATTTTGATACATATCAAAAACTTTATGTAAAAAGATAGTATTGATAACTTAAATATAAATTTTATACAACGATTCATACATTATATAACTATTTTCAACTTTAATACAATATTCAAATAAAAAAATATATATAACTACAATAGAATACAATTTACATATAATTATAATACAATTTTACTACAATTTCGCAAGTATATTGTATGTCATGTGTTCTTCTTCTTCTTCTTCTTCTTCTTCTTCTTCTTCTTCTCTTCCACATATGTTATAACCCAATTAAAGTGAAGTGAATCTTTAGGCTTTGCAATTTTAACTTCCTTGAGCATTCGTCTTTTCAAATCATAAACTGATATTTCTTATGAGTCTTCAGGCTTTGCAAGAGAGAGAGAGACATATGACCAACTAAAGCGAAGTGAATCTTCAGGCTTTGCAAGAGAGAGAGACAGAGACAGAGACTGAAAGAGAGGCGAAGAGAGAGAGAGAGAGAGAGACGAAGAGAGATAGTGGATAATTATAAAGGGATACGGAAATAACTTATATTCCTTATTCAATTCATAATATAAAAGGATACTTATTTAAAACTTATTTGTATATAATTGATAAATTATATATGACCATGTAATTAAATTGAAACTTGAGTAGGGAGGGTAATAATGTTTCAAATAGTGTATAGGAAGCTAAAAATCCCAAAATATTATTATAAGAAAATCAAAATAAGGGATGGTGGAGTTACATGAAGACCAAGTACTGTGTTGCTTGACTGTAGGCTTCAAAAATCACTTTATGTGCTAAGACAAGCTTCTAGGCAATGGTATGCCAAGTTATCTCAAGCTCTTTGTTTTAAAGGGTATAATCATTCCTTAAATGACTATTCTTTATTTGTTAGGAAGACTGGGTGTTCTATTGTTTTCTTAGCTGTTTATGTGGATGATATAATATTGACTAGGGATGACTTATTTGAAATTTCTGCTCTTAAATGTTTCCTGGATTACCGGTTCAGAATTTAAGAATTAGGACTACTTAATTACTTTCTGGTATTGAAGTTCATTATCACATTTCAGGTGTTCTGTTGCATCAAAAGAAGTTTGTGCTTGATTTGCTCGATAAGTTTAACTGTACTGATGTTTCTAAGGTTGTTAGTACTTTAGATATTACTCACATGCTAGGTATTGGAGTTTATTATAAAAACTCAGATATTGTATTGCATCAAAAGAAGTTTGTGGCTGATTTGCTCAATGAGTATAACTGTACTGATGTTTATGAGGTTGTTAGTTCTTTGGATATTACTCACAAGCTGCATTCCGGCCTTGGTGATTTACTGCCAAAGCATGATAGTTATAGGAGCTTAATTGGGAAGTTAAACTTCTTGACTCGCGCTAAGCCGGCCTTGTGTTTTGTTGTTAAGCATGTTGAAATTGTCAAAAGTCCCACATCGGTGGATGACAATTTTGAATGGAAATTTCACCATATAAAAGGAGGCCTAATGTTTAGGATTTAAACACACCTTTCATTTGCTTTTTTTATCTTCTTAAGGCATTTGTATCTTCTCTCTTTAGTATTATTTCACTTGTAATTTTGGAGTGGAATAAAATATTGATTGTGTCCGAGGAAGTAGGCAAAATTGGCCGAACCTCGTAAATTCTGGTGTTCTTTTATCGTTGTCTTATTGTCTTGTTTATTATTTAGCGGTTGTCATAATCTTTGGTATAGTAGTTGTGACTCATTCACACTATATACATTTTGCTTCCGCAACAATTGGTATCAGAGCCAAGGTACTGTCTAAGTATGCTCTGTGGTTGCAGCATAGTCTGATCTTCCACATCAGAAAAGATCTATCTTGGTAATTGAGTCAAGGTTCTGTCTGAGTATGCTCTGTGGTTGCAGCTTAGTCTGATCTTCCACACCAGAAAGGAAATAATCTTAATTTGTGTCGTCAGCTACTAAATAATATTTGTGTCAAAATGGAAGACAATAAACAAGAAGAATCTACATCAAGTGTCAATAATACGTCATCGTTGGCATCTTCGCTTATGACAAGAATTGTGTCAAATGCGAAATTTGCGGTAGAAATTTTTGACGGGTCAGGACATTTTGGGATGTGGCAAGGCGAGGTTCTAGATGTTCTTTTTCAACAAGGGCTAGATCTTGCCATTGAAGAAAAGAAGCCAGATGTTATTGGAGAAGAAGATTGGAAAATTATCAATCGTGTTGCTTGCGGTACCATTCGATCCTACTTTGCTAGAGAGCCGAAATATCCATACACAAAGGAAACTTCTGCAAGTAAATTATGGAAAGCACTGGAGGATAAATTTTTGAAGAAAAACAGTCAAAATAAATTGTACATGAAGAAGAGACTGTTTCGCTTCACCTATGTTCCTGGTACCACAATGAATGAACATATCACCAGTTTCAATAAGTTGGTCACAGATTTGCAAAATATGGATGCAACTTTTGATGATGGTGACTTGGCCTTGATGTTGTTGGGGTCACTTCCTAATGAGTACGAGCACCTTGAAACTACTCTACTCCATGGAAATGACGAAATTTCTCTCAGAGAAGTTTGTTCGGCTTTGTACAGCTATGAACAAAGAAAGGGAGAAAAACAGAAGGGCGGAGAAGGAGAAGCACTAATTGTGAGGGGTCGTCCTCAAAATCAAACGAGGACTAAGAAGGGAAGATCCAAGTCGAGATCTAGACCCAGCAAAGATGAATGTGCCTTTTGTCGAGAAAAGGGGCACTGGAAGAAAGACTGTCCGAAGTTGAAGAATAAGGCCAGACATAACAATGGAAAGGCCATTATGGATTCAAATGTAGCTGATTGTGATGATTCAGACTTCTCATTAGTTACAACAGAGTTATCAACATCATCAGACATATGGTTGATGGACTCGGCTTGTAGCTATCATATGTGTCCCAACAAGGACTGGTTCGTGAATTTTCAAGAAGGAGAATATGGAGTCATCCACACAGCGGATAACAGCCCTCTTACCTCATATGGCATTGGTTCAATAAGATTAAGAAGCCATGATGGAATGATCAGAACATTAACAGATGTTCGATATGTACCGGGTTTGAAGAAGAATCTCATCTCTGTGGGAGCCCTAGAATCAAAAGGGTTCAAAATCATTGCAGAAAATGGAGTGATGAGAATATGCTCCGGTGCACTAGTGGTAATGAAGGCCAATCGGAAGAACAATAACATGTACCGCTATCGTGGTAGTACAGTTATTGGGACAGCGACAGTGACATCCAGTGATGACAAAGAGGCAGAAGCAACCAGGCTATGGCACATGCGCTTGGGACATGCTGGAGGGAAATCCTTGAAAGCTCTATCTGATCAAGGATTGTTAAAAGGCGTAAAGACTTGCAACTTGGAGTTTTGCGAGCATTGTGTCAAAGG